>JAPMNZ010938761.1:0-26982 GCA_029875035.1 Pomatoschistus microps | reverse complement strand
CCTCCCATCTCTGTGTGCCCAAAAATAACAATTGTAAACCGCTTTGAGGCTCTAGTTAGAGTGAAAAGGCGGTATATAAATAAATAAATAATTTGTTTTCTGAGGCTGATGCTGATCAGACTCAATACAATTCTCAACAGGCAGTTGTTGGTCATGATAATGCTAACACTGACGAGCTACTTAAAAATTAGCTGACTCTCTTAACTTCTAAAGATAATTTCTAACGAAGAGGAAAGTGTGGAAAGTAAAATTGATACAAAATATTGTATCAATTGGAGAAATTATTCAAAATATCAAACAATTTTTTTTTATTTTTTTTTTCAAAACAGAACAAAAACATTTATGTTTAGATGGAACAAGACTGGATCAAAAGGTAAAGCAAGTTTTGCAGTATACAATACTAATGAATTTCCCATCCTTCAGACATCTTTCCCATTCTTTGTTCATGTCATTATGGTTTTGGGGACACACAACAAACACACAAACACAGAGACACACAATACTACTTACCCACGTAGTCCTCCACATCTTTGACAGAAAAAGTAGTCGGAGGCAGTTTGAGACCCAGTCCCTCCATCTCAGTGATAGCAATCGGGTAGTTAAAGCCATGTCTCTCCAGATAACGTGGGGTCACCTGCTCGCCCTTCATCCGCAGAAGAATTTCTTCACCTCTACAAAAAATACATTCTGCATTTACATTCAAACTTCCTCAAAGTGTTAATTTGTAAAAATAAGAACGTAAAATGTACCCAGCAAACACTCTGTTCTGCAGCTCCCTGACAAACACTGGTGTTCCTGCTTGCACAGGTTTTGTTCCATCATTTGGCTCTGTGTAATCATGTCTGTGCCAGTTGTTGCGCTTTTTCACTGCAAAGAAAGATATGCATTTGATAAACACACTCCACATGTCATGACTGAAGCAATACAGTCTCCACAGTTTGATATTTAAAGGAAAAAGCTGAAATCAATGTGACAGCGACTAAATATGCCATTAATAACAACAAAAATACATCATAGTATAGAATTAGTGCCATTTGAGAATTCTTAAGAAAATGTCTGGTCACAGACGCAAGCTGTGCTAAGCTCTGTGTCTTCATGTTTTCTGTCAGAATTCTTGAGCTTGTTTTAGTGCTCACACACAAACTGCATTTTCCACATTATGCACACAGACTTCGAATGGAATATACAGTGATAAATCTTATGCGTTAACTTTGACAGCAAATACAGATCTAGAATTAGACTTTAACAAATATTTTTATGATGACTTGTTAATGCCAACTTACAGTTAGTTTCATCATGATTTAGAGACCATGGCGTTACCCTGATATAAAGCATTTTACAAACGTAAATGTAATAAATTTGGTTGTCCAATTGAAGAGGACAGCCTCAAACTCCATTCAATTAGTTGTAATGTGTGCCCTAAGGGCTCTGAGGTCAACCCATTCCCTTCCCCCACAAACTACAACAGAACAAGAAAGACGCTCTTTTCTTCTTTGCTGTCCAGGCGAAAACTCCAAGTAACATCTCAAGAAGGATGTTTAGTTTACTTAATTTTAATGGCTGTGCAATTAGTTCAGAAAAGTATTTGTATTTATTTGTTCATTTGGGACACTGCATATTCATGAACAGCAGGAACTGTAATACTATTGTAGTTATGTAGATAATTATCCTAAGTAGACGTAATAATGACTGCATTACTCACGTAAGGAGGGTCCATGTACAACATCACAGTTGGGACAATGGTAAACATCAATATCAACAGCCTGATGCTCCTCCACCAGCACGCAGCTAAAAACAGAAGATAAACATGCATTATTGTCAGCACAAAACATTGAATAGACTTAAAAACCCAATTATTCAACTTTTAAGAAATGAATTAAAAGCTGCTGAAATTTTTTTTTCATTCAAAACATGATTCACTTTAATAGACTTTTGGAATAAGTTCAACATAAATATTTATGTTAAAAAATTTTTGGTACAATGTTTTATTCATTATGTAATAAATAAAAATACTGGCTTCTTTCGGTCCGTGTATCATGTGTGTCTGACGAGCACATCAAAAAACAAACTCTGGGACTTTTTCTTCTTTCCCTTGTTGAAAAAGAAATAGAAAAACCCCTTTCTTAGAAATAGTTTCATTTGTCTGACCTAAAACTTGGTTTGGGGTGAAAGGCCTGGCTCAGTTGGTAGAGCATTGGCCTTTAGGCCTGAAGGTCATGGGTTTGAGCCCACCACAAGACCTACTTCAAGACTCCCACTGATGACTGCTGTTGTTATGTCCTTGGGCAAGACACTTAACCCCACTTTGCCTGAAGCCCCCACTGGAAGAACAAGGCTCCTGTAAAATACCAATTCATTTCGGGGCCACCGAAATGAATTGGTATTTCCGCCCTCCCACCCATGGGAGAACTGGGACATGGGAGAGGAACCGGGCGGCCCAGAACAGACATGGGGCCTGAGTCTGCACAGGTGTCGGCATGGATCGGAACAAGCTCATGTCGAGGAGCGGACCGGGAGATAATAGAGCGGATGGCATTGGGGAAACGCAGGGAGCGCAGCAGGGTAAACCCTGCCTTGCAGTGAAGTTTATTAGTGCTGGTTGTAAAAGATCCAGGATTACGTGGCATAAGATGTGGATGTGGTGCACTCGCTGGCCTCGGGTTTTTGCATTTGTGTGTGCAGGATGCGTCAGAGGGACTGCAGCGGAGTTGTATGGCCTGGGCAGGATGGAGGAATAAAATAATAAAACATTCATGATTGAATGTATTTTGGTTTTACAGATATTGGATTTCGAATTTGACCTTTACACAAAATTCAATACAAAATATTACGGCTGTGATTCAATGGAAAAAGCTGATTTCTTCATTTTTTAATATAATCTTCACAAATCAGACAACTGAAAAAAAAACATTTATTTTTTTCATTTGGGACGTCAAACGAAAATGGAATGAACTGAAGGTACACGGACCTCTTCCATTGAAGTGACTTACAGTTTCTCAAAAGTGAGCAATAATAACCAAAAAACCAGCGTATTTGCATCGCATCCTTGAATTGAAGACAGAAAATAGAAATAAATAATATGCATTTAACAGAATACCAGCATTTTTCCAGAGGTTGTTCTGGGCCCACACCCAGGATTAAGCTCATGTCTCCACTGTTTTAATGTTGTGGTGAGACTTGTTTTAAGAGCAGAGTGTATGCAGCCTTTCTTCCAAACTGGGCAACTAAGACCCTTTAGGGTTCTTTCATAAAATATAATTGTAATTTGATACAGTAGCAATGCACGTTTGTATCCAGAATATCACAATAAAACAATGTACAACGACAAGGGGGCGACAGTGGCTCAGTTGGTAGAGCATTGCCCTTTGGGCCTGAAGGTCAGGGGGTTCAAGCCCACCACAAGACCTACTTCACGACTCCCACTGATGTCTGCTGCCGTTGTGTCCTTGGGCAAGACACTTAACCCCTCTTTGCCTGAATCTCCCGCTGAAAGATCAAGGCTCCTGTGGACTCAACACCTGCAGGTTAACATGAACTTGCCAATGTTTGAGTGTCACTTCTGTCCACGTCTGATAAAAATATAAGCTACAACCAAACATATATGCATAGACATCTGGGGGTAAATGCTGTAAAACAGCTGCAGTATATTCCAAATGCTGCAGCTTGAGTCCTGACTAGAACCAGGAAGTATGATCACATTAGTCCAGTTCTCAGGTCTCTGCATTGGCTTCCTGTGGCTCAGAGAATAGACTTTGAAGATCTGCTTGTTACAAGTCTCTCCATGGCCTCGCACCAAAGTACATTACTGACATGATATGAACCGGCTCGGACTCTGAGGAGCAAAGGGACCAGCCTCCCGCTGGTGCCCAGAGTGAGGACTAAACACGGGGAAAACAGGTTTATGCTGTTAAAACCTGGAACGGTCTCCCTGAAAATGTGAGAGGAGTCTACTATGACAATGTTCAAATCCAGGTTCTATTTTGTTTTCCTGTGCATACAACTGAAGGATTTTATCCATTTTCAATTACTTTTTTATTGTGTTTTAAATGGTGATTCTGGTGTTTGTTTTATGTGATGAATTGTGCCTTGTGTGATGTGGACTGTGAAGCACTTTGTGTTGCCCTGTGTGAAAGGCGCACTACAAATACATGATTGATTGAAATGCCCAAAACCCTACTTTTAGTGACATTAAACAGTGTACTTTAGGTGTCAGCACTCATCTAGATGAGATCTGCTGTACTGACAACAACTAAACATCCACAAAAAGGAAGCTTGTTTGCCTGAACTGGGGTGGGTCCATGAAAGACACCAGATTTTACGCTTTTTGTAGCACTGCTTTGTGAAACTACCGCTTCACAGAGGATGTTACGTCAGAGGAGCAAAATCCTTGATCATTCTTCTCTTACAGGACATTAATATTGTTCCATTCCTTCAAACTGTAGTGGTGCTTTATTGTTCTTATCTGTCCAGTGATGTCTTATGATGACAAAGTCCTGTCCAGTGGCTGCAGCAGCACAGTTCTGATCACCAATCCAAACATCCGCAGTGAATGAGAATGTTTTGCTGCACTTCCTCAGTCCTGTGACAGAGGCTGCTGCGCTCATCAGTCTGCACCAGTGAGGGCGAGTTATATTGTCCTCCGTGATCAAGTGCACAAACACAAAGGCGGGAGATGGACTGCCATTACTTTAAGCCCTAAATAACCACTCTGCATGTGGCACGACGCGGCCACATTCGAGAACTATAGGCGCATGAAGTATGGAGGCTACCGAGAGGGCAGCACAACACACCTGGCTCTCTCGCTGGTACATTACTGATTTTTATGGGCTGGCTCAGCAAAACTGAGAAATGTGTACAGATTATGCAATTCCTCATTTATTGTTACAGACACAACCATTGCAGAATTCAAATTGTAAGCGCCGTATTTTTCAGTCATAAAAAAGGATAAAAAATAAAAACAATTGATTTTACTCTCAGAAATGGCAATTTCACCTGGCATCATTGGCACCTGGAATTAATCTTGGAGGGAACCAAATTGAATTCTGTGAATTGAATACCAGATAATGTGCACTGTTGCTCTTGATCAGACATTTTGCCGTTTTGGGACTTTGGAAGTTATATCATTATGACTGAAAGTACATTTTCAGTACCAAGTTTTTTTTAGATGGGTGGGGAGTATCATCATCGCTGATTGCCACAGACACACCCTGAAGGGATTGGGAGAGAGGCCTCTTTTTTGTGGAGTTGTAAACAAGAGAGAAAATCACTTTGTTTTTATGGGGCATCAGGCAGCCCCTGGGGATGAATAAGCACTTAATCGTTTGGTTCAGGTCGAGTTGGCTCACAGAGACTCTGACTGGGGGCCTGCTCGCACATGTTTAGTGTAACTGTCCTTTCTTCAGACGGGGAATTCAGCAGAGTCATCACTTTGGCTCCACAAATACCAAACCTTTTGTATTTCTTGTTTTATTTCCTGTTATGTAACCTGGGGTTTTACTCCCCATGTACTACAACCTGATGACCCCTATCCATTCAAAATTCAGTTTTCAAATTGTTAGGGTCATAATTTAATTTTAAACGTTCTCATACAACAAAAAATTTTGTGGTTGAAAATGGGAAAAAAAAAAATCCAGACCCAATCCTTGTGAAAAGCTGTAGGTGTGCTGTCAGCTAGGGTTGTAATCAAAGATGACTTTACTAACCACTTGCCAATTAGTTGGTAGATTATGATTATTAATTAGATTCAACATACCCAAAGCCACAATGATCTTATAACAGAATTGTTTGTTTATTCTGCAGTAATTACCGCTCTGTTGAAAGTCATACGAGTAATTGTTCTAAACCAGGCATGGGCCGAGGGCCACATTGGAATCCCAATTTCCAATGTTTTTCTCAGGCTTACATTCTTTTTACACATAAATATTTAATACTTAATATACAACGCCGCAGAGCAAGGACCCCAACTGCGTCTTCAGACCTATGCATGCAGCACAGAGCGACGTTATAGTCTTTATACTACATCTATGGGACTCAGGGGCCTAATAGAAATGTGAACAAATCTGTTGACCACTTAACAGATTTATCTTGTTAATGAATTCGTTATAACAAATTGTGTTTTGGGTTCCTTGTTTAGAATGAAATGTGATATTAGCTTAACAAAATACAGGTCAACGGCTAGAGGGGCCATTTCCTATCTAGATAATATACAAGAATACTTCTTAAACTCACATCAAGTGCCACCTGAGTAATTACTACCTACGTACAAGGTACAACTATCCAAAAAAATTATAAAATCACATCAACAACTTTACTTGGGATTAATCAATGTACCACAGAAACACTCATGTACATCAGCGGTTTCTAACAGTCTGAAACAGTATAAAAATCTTGACTTCTGTGTCATTTCATAAATAATTCAGCAGAAATATGTACTGGGATAATTCAACTTGATATGTGATCAATATAGAGTGTTCCTGATCAATAGTGGTAACTGACACCAAACCAATAGACTTCCGGTCCAACAGAAGGAATCGTTTGTAAACCTACATTTTGTCCAAAAAAGTGTCATTAATTAAGACAATCAAACGGCCACAATGGGACTGTGCACCAGCGTTGTCCACCCTCGAGTTGAAGCCATCCATCTCGCTTTAGTGTGCAATGGGCAGCACTGACGAATCATGCACTGAACTTGGGTCTGTTCACATCAATCACCTCCCCTGTCTGCTCAGAGGGTCACCCCCACACACCTCCGCCGACAGCAGGCAGTCTGGGACATGTGACAAAACCACCAAATACACAAAGCAGCAAGAGAAGAACATGTACGCATTTGTAATTCTATGTTAAGAGATTAGGTGAAAGATATTCACTTGAGTCATAGATGTTTTTGTTTGGCTCAATGAAGGCTGGTGAATATGGGATTTTTAAACATATTTTCAATATATTTGAAACATCCCTAGAGACCGGCTGAAACAAAATTGATGGCTTGATGAAGACTTATTTAACATATGTATCATGTGTGGTATGAGTGGTTTGAAATATTAAATATGTTCACTATATTAGTTGACAACCATTTCAATAATCAATTAGTTGAGTTAATTGATTGGCTTGTTAAAACCCTACACAAAAGCCTGAACAGAATCACTGATTGCTTTACTATACAACTTCACATCATAATAAATCAAATACAACTTTACACTGGTCTTTGTCTGCTTACATTTGCCAGAAACTACATGCACCAATGGCCTGTTATCGTATTTCACACCACATCTTGGAATGTATTTACAAACAAAATGCTTACTAAAAGAGGAACTGTACAAGACTTGTAAAAACTAAACAGGCTTTTTGTTCGTGAAGTTTGACCACAGTTCACTTTCTCTAAAATATACAACACTTTGTGTCTTAAGACTGAACAGTTCAAACAATGTCAATGTTTTTGGCCTGCATTTCAGGAACGAGGCTGGAAGTGTCTGTTTTTGGAGCAGTTAATCTGCTTATTAGTCATAAAATGTGGAGGCTTCAGTATTTGCTCCTCTTCCTGTCGGCACATGACATGCAGCCGGTTGTTACTGGCTCGAGTTTTCCACAAATTCTGGCTGCTGATTTTTTTGGCAGAACAGTGTGGTTATGCAAGGACTTCCGTCACTGAAACATGAACTAAAGAGATTATTGTTTCTATCCTAAACAGAAACCATGGATACGCTCCCACACAAGCTGACATCATCTAGACCACTCAAGTGACGACAATAACAGTATGTGACAAATCATCGTCAGCACTTTGGCAACCAACACCAACTTTCACTCTGAATAATTCCGTAAACATTTTACATCTTGATTGACACACATTAGCATTAGTTTATCACTGTTTATATGTATACTTTTTAGCACGAAAGTTCCATGATTGGGAATAGTAAAAAAAAAACAACAACAACAAGGAACACTTCCATTTCATATAGTTCCCTCACCCGACGCTAGGGGCCCTGGCCATGTGTATTTGGATGAAAGGGGCTTTAAATTTCGCAAGCTGTCACTCAAAAGCCAGACTACGGCATCAAAACATGGCATGATTTTATTTTATCTTGAATACCTTGATTAGACAATTAATGACGTAAATACTTAAAAAATATTTTAAGTACCAAAAAGCAAATCAAACAATAAAATATACCTTGATTGAGCAAACAAATGACCACAATACCATAGAATAGGTTTGGAAAGACCTAGTTACTATTCTTCTGCATCAAAATCAAGTTGTGTTACCATTACCTTAAATAACCCAAACCGCGAGCGAAGCGGCAAGCTTGAACAGAGCAAGTATCTAAAATATGTTCTCATTACTTACTCGCAAACGCTGGTAAATGAGATAAAGAAGAGAAGATAGAAAAGAAGTGCCAACACAAATCCACATCTAAATTCACCCCGATTCCCCGGACTGCGCTCTGGGTGACACCGCTAACCCTCACTAAAGTGCACACATAAGCTACATACACATTGTTTACAAGAATCTTGACAAACCATTGCGCGATAAACAGCTCATCCGGGATTCAAAAACGTGTTGAAGTGCATTAGACATGCGCTGGGTAAGTAAAACTCTTATTTATTTCGGTCGACCCCACTTTCTTTAGTCTTGTCAATAGAGGCTTTAAATCCCGTCGCCTAGCTTGTTAGCCAAGTTAGCTGCTAGTCAACAACGCCAATATGCCGTCGCCTTTCCATTTTAAAATTCGATTGTTTCACCATTACATAAGACCAATTATTCGGTTAACAGTTGATTAACGTACCTGCCATGAAACCAGTCTTTACAGATGTCGCACTCGATCATAAACCGGCTTACATCGTAAGACTGCCGGCAGACACAGTACAGCGGGGCCGCCGCCATCTTCCTACTGTCCCCAAACAACGCAGGAATGGAGCGGGTGGGATTTAACTGGGCCTACGGAAAACCCCGAAGATTCACGAAGTCAGCCGAGAACCTCCTACCAGGCATTCCCACTCCTGACGTCACTTAATTCACGCTGATTTTCGTCATGGTTTTGTTTGTGTGGGTCATGGATCTATGATGTGGGTTGTCAGTGGGTTCAAACAACGAGGCAACTCTTAACCAAGACTAGTAAAAGAGCGAGATATATCAAAAACTCATAACGATGCATTATGTTTTAACGTCTTTTTGGTAGTGTTACTCATCACAAATAGAACCAAGACTACTTATCTTGGTTCTACATTAAACCAAATATATCTAAACACCCACGTCCAAAAAAGTAAGTTATTAGCCAGTCAGTGTTTAACATTTGGTTTATAAATGATAAAAAGCACTTTGCTTAAAAAAAAAAAATCACACAAACATTCTGAAGATCTAAAACTAGTGCATAAGTGTGTCTTCATTGGTGCTGATTTATTTTTTTATTAGTCATATAGAGCACTTTAAACAAACAAACCCAAACACAGAATGCACCCCTAGTACGTCTCGGAGGAGCGTGTCTGACGTGCTTGTGTGCTGAATAGCAATGGGACCCACATCTTTTTTAGCTGACAGGACCCAAGCCCCTCCCCCATCAAATCCATCAGTGCAGCTCTGCACAGGAAAAACTCATGTGCCCTATGCATCTCTGCAGAAACTCATAACATGCCATTCTTGATTCAATAATACATTCTTAATCCGTATTTGAAACACAGCAGATGTCATTTACGCTTCAACTCAGGGTACGAAAGTTGAGAAACATTTGGAAATCAAATCAAAGTATCATAATCCTCCTCTTCTTCCTCTTCTTTTTCATCATCATCATCATCATCATCATCCTCATCCTCATCATCATCATCATCATCCTCATCATCATCATCGTCATCGTCATCAACAACAACAACAACAACAATAACAATAACAATAAAGATAAACAAAAAACATATATACACAACCAAACACATAATCATATCGAAGTACATTTGTTCTGTTTTTATTTTGCATTTTGAAGCCATGGAACGTATGCTGCCCTCTTTTGTGTCAATCTCATTATGCATTATGTCAGCGTAGCCCATGGCGTAGCCTGATCATTGCCAGTTTGACAGCGCCATCTGCTGACGACGTCGCAGAATCAATTGCGTGTGCAAGTTCTCAACCCGGAAATGCCGCCCTATGCTGGAGTCTCGCAGGTTAAAATCGTGGATATATATTATTTTGACTGAATGATCTGTTCTCTTGGTTCTTTTTTTATCTGAGACAAAATACACCACGCATCCAGGTCTTCAACAGCCGCAGGTAAGATAAAGGCGTGGGTGGTAGATCCATTGTTTTGTGCTTATAGTAATGGTTATTTATGTTAACCATGAGTGGAACTGTTTTATGATTATTTTGTGAATGTGAAGCACTGACATTTTTTGATATCTGGTTATTATTTTGTGTAATTCATAAATGAGTTGTCCGACTATGGAGATAACATGCTTTGAATATATCTCCATGTTGCCTTGTCCTCTTCTTGTATGTTTGTAATTGCCCCTGTTGTTCCATTACCATTGCTGTATCATGTCCTTACCATTGTTGGTATTTGCTGTCCTTATGTACCATATTGGTATTTATTGGTATTTTCTGTCCTTTACCATTGCTGGTATTTCCCTCATGCAGTTGTTTTGCATCCTTGTAAAATGTATCTTGTCTGTTTATGTCCTTAACCCCATTATTTTTTACTTTAAAACCTGAACAGTTGATTCAAATGTGCCATTCGCTTTGTTTTTGTGCTGGAGCAAGGCACCAGGGGTGGGATGAAATAACTTTTCTTCTTCCCACTCCTTTTCGAGTATCTGCAAGTGTTTCTTTTGTGTATATAATATTTATTATTTCGTATTATTGTAAATGTAACTCAGGGTTAGTTATGCACAATTTTGATAGTCTAATTTTGTTTATTGTACACTTATTTGCTCAAAACAAACAAAACATGAATTAATTAATTATTTTGAATATAGTTGTTACATGGTAGTTTCATTTTTATAGTACCTCGGGCTACTGTAGGTTATGATTTCATATTCTTTCATAGATTTAGTATTCAAAATCAATACAAATCATATTTAGCTTTATTTAAACTGAAAACACAAGCTGCCACAATCATTATTTATGGGGAATTTTAATGTTTTTGCCTTTTGTTTCTTTTATAATTCGTTGTTTATAGATTATACAGCAAAAAGTCCACGAATATTGTTTCTGAATAATATTTCCCTACGGATACAAGTAGATGTTTTCTTATCTAAGATTAAAACTGCATTATTCTGGGACCCAACATGTATGCATCAACTTTCATTTATACATCATGTTGTGCTTTCAGAGATGATAAGATGAGGCGCCTGTCTAGAAAGAAGGCCCTGAGTCTGGTGAAGGAGCTGGATGCCTTCCCCAAAGTCTCTGAGAGTTATGTGGAGACTACAGCTACCGGAGGAACTGGTTAGTCTAGTTTTGTCAACGTCCACAGTATGACACAAATATCAACAGAGAGTATTCCAAAGTTAAACTCGTACAGTTTTGGTGATATTCATTTCCAAGGAATCATGAATGTGATTTTATACTTAAAATTATGTCACCAATGTAACTTTTTGTTTACATTTTCCACAGTGTCCCTTTTTGCGTTTATTGCCATGGCCCTTTTAGCTATTTTAGAGTTTTTTGTTTATCGAAACACATGGATGAAATATGACTATGAAGTCGACAAGGACTTTTCCAGGTTTGTTTAGAGTTGCAATGACTTCATGCGGTCACTTTGAAGTCTGATATGTTGTATTTTATTTGCAGCAAATTACGAATAAACATTGATATTACTGTTGCCATGAAATGTCAGCGTGAGTATCCTCAACGTTCTTCCGTTTTATGTACAAATAACAATGCTGTGTGAATAGTATTAAGTTTTTACATTTCTCACTTTATTAATATAGATGTTGGAGCAGACATTTTAGACCTGGCTGAAACCATGATTACCTCCAATGAATTGCAGTATGAACCTGTGAGTTTGGTTTGCGTATTATATGTATATAAATGTTTTTACCCAAAAAATGCATTATTTCAAGCTTTATTTCTCTAGGTTGTCTTTGACCTCAGCCCGCAACAAAGACTGTGGCAAAGGTAAGAAGTAAAGAGATTCCTTGTCATTAGCTCATTCATGTTTGTCCATTATTTCTTTCAGTTGGTTTGACGGTTTTATCTTTGCTTTTAGTGCTTTGCTCCATGTTCAGAGCCGACTCCGAGAAGAACATGCTTTGCAAAATGTTGTTTACAAATCTCTGATTAAAGGAGACTCCACTGCGCTACCTCCAAGGTCTGTCCTGCCAGAGAAACAGAGGATATGTTTTAACACAATATTTACATACTACAATCTGGTTTTACCACTTTGGTGTTTCTTTAGGGAGGATGATGCAACAGAACCCCGGAATTCCTGCAGGATACATGGATATGTGTATGTGAACAAAGTTGCTGGAAACTTTCACATCACTGTAGGAAAGTAAGGAATTTATTGACTTGATGAAAATTGTATTCATACATATCTTTGTTTACTTGTTTTAAATGAACCTCTATTTAGACCCATTCATCATCCACAAGGACACGCACACATAGCTGCATTTGTGAGCCACGAGAGTAAGTAACATGTATGTGTGTGTTTGTTTATATATAATGTTAAAACATTATGTATGTATATGTTTACTATATGTAACAATGTTACACAAATTATACATTTTTGGAACTATGAACCACTTGCCTTGCCTTATATTATATATTTTCAATATAAAGTGTACAACTTTTCTCATCGAATCGACCATTTATCCTTTGGTGAGATGATGCCAGGCGTTCTCAATCCTCTGGATGGCACTGAAAAAATTACCCCCAGCAGTAAGTCTGATGCATTGATGGTACTACAGTAAAGATATTGTATGAACGTATGTGGATTTCTTTTGATAGATAACCAGATGTTCCAATACTTCATCACTGTGGTTCCCACCAAACTTCACACTCGCAAGATATCGACCGACACACACCAGTTTTCTGTGACTGAAAGAGTGAGTTTGACAAACTGGTACAACAGAATATCAGCAGACATGGCTAAGGTTTATTTCTTTAGGAGCGGGTGATAAACCATGCAGCTGGAAGTCACGGCGTTTCCGGCATCTTTGTCAAGTACGACACCAGCTCTTTGATGGTGACCGTGAGAGAGCAGCACATGCCGCTGTGGCAGTTCCTTGTGCGTCTTTGTGGCATTGTTGGGGGCATCTTCTCTACAACAGGCAAGTACTTTTCAGGAGACCAAAACTGTTCTTATTAACACTAGGAAATGTAAACTGTCTTTCGCACAGGGATGCTCCATGGACTAGTGGGCTTCTTTCTTGACATTATCTGCTGTCGTTTTAGGCTGGGAATCTATAGGGACAGCCAGGTATTTGCCATCATATTATAATACACTAGAAAACATATTCGTATGCTCTTCTAAAATATGTTTCCTTTGTGAATTTACAGCCACCTGATATAAACAATGTGAATCACCATCAGACTCCACTGTTGGCTGACCCAGTTATTGAAGAATAGTATTTTATTATTCAAACACTGGTGTTTAAGTTTACAGATTTCATTGTATTGATAACAGATTGTGTATTGTTTTGAGTGTGTGGGTATTTATCATTAAATAAATTATTAAAGTAATAGGTTGCCACTGAATCCTTATTATCCCTGTATTGAAATATATAAAATCTCCCATGAAAACTTTTAGCTGTTTTAACCTTCGCAGTAGATACATCCTATCATTCTCCAGACTTAAGTACAACACTGGACTCTGTGATGAGATACACATGAAGCAGACTCATCCTTTCATTTTCATTTACTTCTGATGTTCCAAGCAGACGTAGACATTTCCGAGCAGAAAACAAATACAAGACCATTTGCAAATCAAGTTTCAAAATAAATGGATTTCTCATCGAGTGCTGTATTATAGCACATAGTATTAGCCCCGGAGTGGACGATCTTCAATTTGTGATGAGAAACACAAAAGCAACATTAATATATTTGTGACAGTGTAGTCATATTAGCCCTGTAGCTTTTCAACATGACAGAACCACTGCCAAATAGAACCCCGTGGTTAATCAGACTCAAGGTTTGCATACACTTTCATAGGCTGATCAGATATCCCCCCAAACAATCTGGAGAAAATACAACTCAGTATGTCAATTGGAAAACAGAACACAGGGTTTTAGATATGATGACATCTACATCGGAGAAGCTGGAGTACCCAACATTTTCAAGAGCCCAAATAAATGTAGCCCAAGAACCATTCAGATACATGGATTTTCTTACTGTTATTTTTGATTTCAAAAGTTAGGGACTCCAGCTTTAAGTATACAGAATGTGAGTCAACTAAAAATAAAGTCAAGTGCAAAGCAGAGCAGTTTGAATGAGAAGCACACAGCACAAGATAAGTCAACACTAACTATTTTAATTATTATAGTTATGGATCATTTATCTGGTGCTGTGTGCTCCTCATTCATACTGCTCTGTAACTTACGATGCAACACTGAAACTTCCCCACTGGGGGACCAATAAAGGATCTTTTAATCTAACTAATCCCCATCATACCTGTGTGTGCCTTCTCCACACACTGTCGTCCTGGTATCTCACAGAGCACCTCCGGACTCAAACAAACACCACTCAGACTATTAGTGATGGGCCATTTGATTCAAATTCAGTATTTAACATCACCAAATATTCATGCAGGGAATTCTCAATCTATCATTCTTTTTTATGCAATAGGGATTTCCATTGACTAATTACTGTTTAATGAATGCAACACTGAGATATTTCATGAACTGGAATACATATTAATTTCTAATACAAGCTCAGCCACACCCAAGTATAAAGATGTAAAAGTTGTAAACTCGGTTCCAATACAAACCACTGTACAAACCCAATGATCACCCAAAAGTGTTTGAAGACAATGGAATACAAATCTAAATGTGTTTTTTAGTTTGGAGGATAAGCCCTGAGAGATGAAACATCTTGTTTTCGAGGGGATCCACAACATTAAGAAGTACCTTTTCACATTGTCTTCAAACACTAACTGTGACAGTGACACCTTACAACTTATGTGGTCCCGAATATCTAGAATATTCTCAAGACATGTATGATTTGTGATTATGCAGTATTAAAAGGCAGTTGACAAACAAAGCAATAGATTTGACTTAAACAGTAATATTAAAAACTCCTTCCTCTGACTGGAGCACTGCCACGTTCAAGTATGAAAAAATAATCACAAGGCAAGGCAACATATCTAATTTCAAACAAATAATGTGGGAAGAAAGTTTAACAAATAAAAGTCTTCCAGTTGCATATATAATTGGCCACTTGGACAGAAGGTATAGAAACGATGTTTCTGTGAGGGGGGATGGTTACAGTATTCTGTAGTTATTGAAGAACAAAGTCCATGAAGAAGACATCTTGGCTGTGGTCCTCTTCGCCTCCGTCCGTGTCCGTTCACAGTGAGGACAGTCTTTCTGAAGCAGCGAGGAAGACTTATTTAGTCAGAGAGCTGGATGCGCGGAAGTATGACAAGAACTTGAAACAGAGGCTGACCACAAAGTACCAGATATTTCTGGCCATTTGTGATCTTGCAATAAACACTCTCCAAATGAAAACCACCAGCACTGTGTTGAAGGTGTATCGAATATTCCTCAGCCTGGAAAAAGTCCAGAAGAAGTCAGAACATTAGATCATGTGTTAGCGTAGTTAGAAGTTACATTTGACCACTTACTTCCGAAGATGCTGTCGAGCAGCAGGAATGTCCGACATGTCCTCGTTCAGAACATACTTCTTGGTGCCAATACAGTAATTTTCAATGTACACAGGCCAATTTAACTGCCGTACATCAAAATTAAAAGTCTGCAAACAAAAAAAAGAAGGAAAATGTAAAAACTTTCGTGTCCGGTATAGCATTGTTTAACCACAAGGGGGAGCTTGACTCACGTATTACCCTAAAGTACACAGTTACAATGTTCTCTGGGGCTTTAGTACAAAACCTGTATGAAAAAGAGCGTACCTTCCGGTCCTCAGGAGTGAGCTGACCCATGAGCATGCTCATGTTGTCGGAGTTCCACTCCCAGTCCTGGCTACTGAAGTATTCCAGTAAACCAATGGCTTTGTGAAGACGATTAAAGATTCTCATCATCCTAAGGACAGACAATGTGGCCTGCATTGAGTAAATATACAACAAATATGCCCCCAAATACACCTTCAGTGTTGAAATCATCTTACTGTGGTTTTTGGCCTGAGAGACGTAAGAATAAGTCATAAATAAAGGCAGGAAACTTGTGGCTGACCAAAATCCAGTACTGGTTCATCAGATAGTTTGAGGTAATGTTGGCATTAGGTCTGCGGAAAGCTTGCTCCAGGGGGTTCCTCTTAAAGGATGACATCACATGATGCTCTGTAAAAATACATGCGTTTGTTAAATTTGATCTTTTGGGATTTGTTAAAAGAAACGGTCTTTAAGTTTATCTCAAGATGGGATGAACTAAAACAGAAATATGCCCAATCATTTTCTACTCTGGGGATGAGCCTGCATCCAATATCCAGCAGTGGCTGTATTCAGAAAAACACAGATATTGCATCATATCAGCACAAAACATGGTTTGCTCCACGTCTTTCCATCATGAGAACAAAAGTTTTCAATGTAAAAAAAAACAAGTGGCAGAGTATCTTCAAAGAAACAACATCAAATTTTGAAGACAACAGAATCTAAATCTGTCTATAAAAACCAGATTGCGGTCACAAGTCTCTGTTACGGCTGAACATGACCACAAACTGTCTACTTACCAATCTCTCCCCAGTGGAAAGGATTGATGCCACCAGTCGTGCAATTGTACACCAGAGCGGTTTTAGGTCTGTGGGGAAAGAATGAGACAAACCTTCACAAATAGCCACATGATGCACTTAGTCTCATTAATAACATTGGAAGATATTTACAACTCTGATAAAGCTCACTTTTGAAGGCGCTGGAAAACAGCTGCAGGTCCTAAGTAGCTCAGTTGTTGTTTTGTGCTTTACAATTATTATTTTTCTTGCTTTTTTTCTACCCAAGATGTTGCTGCAGTACAGTGTTCATGGTTTTACACTGGTCCAGACCAGAGCAGAGAGGATTCATGGTTCGAACTAAACGGATCAGGTGAAAATCCACTGGAGGAATGCTTTTTGAAAAATGCTGATTAAGCATTTAGCCTTTTGCTTTGGACTAGAGCAGAGAAAATGGTCAGGACCAAGCGGCTACTCCACCTTGTGACCCGTCCTGCTCCACCCAGCGGTTACTCCACCTCTGTGGCTGTGACCTGAAGGGCTGTTGCTGATTATTACTATTGTTAGCGTTTTAGTATGATCAGTTTGAATTTTTTATTTTTGCTACTACTGGACATCTGAATTTCTCCAACGGGGATCAATAAAGTATCTATCTATCTATCTAAAGCATGATAATAGAATGTGTTATAGCATTGATTTACTGTCACCATAAATTATAACTAAAGCCATAAAACATTATAACATTTATGAGTATCTAGTTTGAAAAAATGACACAAACTTGTGCACAGCAGTGTACCAGCCAGCCGCCAGTGTCAGGTTGATGACCACATCGACAGGGATCAAATCTGCCACTGCATCGTTGTTGGCCCTCATGGTGCGCAGGATTCCTTTTCCGGCCTGAACCACACCTACCATTAGTCAAACCATTTAACAAGCATCATAGCTCATCAAGACACCGTGGCTTTTACTTACAGCAATAAAAACTCCACTCGGCCCATTGAAGTTGTCGATCCAGCCCTTGAAGTTTAAAAGAAAATTCAATTATGCCACTGATTTACTGTGATTTAATACCAGAGCTTATGGGACTGTATGAAAATTATTTGTAGTAATGGAAACCTTTTTGGACCATGCTAGCAGTGTATGATTATGGCATTTCCTGTGGTAGAGGAAAGTACGAGGCGGCTGTCCACTTCAATTAGGCTTCATTTATAATGGATGATACTACTGGATCAGTATAGAGCACAATCCCATTATGTGGTCAAAGATGTTGATGTCTATCCATCTACAAAGAGCACTGAACTCAAAAGAAAAATGGGAAAACACAAACGCAAGGGGAGCAATGGAATATAAAAACAATGATATAATAGAATAGAGCAAAATATGAATCGGAAAACGCTTCTCCTGAGCACAGAGCTTGCTGGGAAGGGCTGCCACAGCGATTACATGGCAACGCATGAGTCTTTTAATAATTTGCTGCCAGGCCAAGCTTACAACAACTGAGATGTGGACCCATCACTTTGGCCCACAAACAAACACATGGCCTATATTTTTGACGTGTTTGACAATAACTACTGCAGTATTTTTGTGTCTTTGTTGTTCCCACTTGGTCCAATAGAAGTGGTGTCTGTTGTACTTCAGGCTTAGAACAGTTTAGTTTGTGGAGATGTGAAACAAACAAGGTCAGAGCACATCCTAAACAGATCAGGCACTTCATGCGGAATGTTGCGTTTGTTTCTGAACCAAGCAGAGTCTTGGTGTGGTCTTGCTAAATCACTAAAGGCATCTGGTTTGTCCAATGTAATTCTTAAGTCCATATCAAATGTTTACATAAATGAACCATGATCCCACTGATTATAGCATTCTCACCGGGAAAGGTTCCTGCCAGCTGGCTCCCACGATCGAGGGTCTGATGATGCCAATGCTGAGTTTCCCCTGTTCTTGTTGGACCACGTACTCGGCCAGGGCTTTGGTGTAGGTGTAGGTGTTGGGCCGGTCTCCAATAAGTCGAGGAGTGATGTCTCGCACGATGCCTTCATCCATCCATCTACAATGTACAAGGAATCGTCAACATTCTCTGACATTTATGGCTGGTATCTGTCAGCTATTCAATTTCAACTGTTGCAATTCTACTCATTGTTTTATGCCATTTTGTCAAATGCTGTCAGTCAAAACAACAATATTTCCATGGACAATATATGTTTCGGACCCTTTTGTTAAAGTCCAACTAGTGCTGGGCTTGAGAGTGTGTGAATGCATTTGAAGCATTTGGAAGGAAATGTGTGAATTAAAATGAAAAGGTGTAGGGCTGTACCAAACGAGTATTATGATGAATCTAGTAATGAGTATTTCAATTAACTGTACAGCCTTTTCAGGAAATAAATGTTTGTTTTTGTAGTCATACAATCTCACAGCTAAAACATATTTTAATAGATTGCTTGCTTGTAAATAGAGCAGTCTGTTAAATACTAAAATTGTTGTTGATGAGTTGTCACAGCTCTAAAAGTGTGTGTTTGGAGCTTACTCAAGAGAGTCGATGAGTTTCTTGGGTTCCACTGGTGGTGGATAGATGACTTCGTCAATGTGCTTGCGGTTGCAGTTTGCATAGGCGGTGGAGATGTGGATGAAGGCTTCGAGGTGCTGCATTTGCTGGGCCAGACTGAGGAGCTGCTGCGTGGCGATCACGTTCAGCTGCAGAGCATGTCTGTAATGCAGAAAGAGTTACAGTGAGCAGTTCATACTGTACTGTATGTACAGTACTGTATGTGTCGACGCAAGATTTACAGGAATCAGAGGAATTGGCTGGTGAGATTTATTTTAAATATGAACAGTTATTGTGTTACAGGAGCGTTCCTAGCAGCACATGAAGCAAATGTAGTAGATCCATGAGAGCGTGGCAGATCCACAGCACATCTTGCCCGTGGCAGTCATAGACTGTGTGGCAGTAAGAGGAAAAAGCCACTTTGACTACATGCTTTAAAAGCAGAGCCTCTGATACATGTGTGGGTGGAGGAGGGATTCAAGCCAGGCATGGCCAAAGTGACAGAATGACTCCAGGGCAGAGGGACCAGTGGAGGCATTTTCCTCCAACAAATTGTGAATCAAACCGTATGTTCGGAGTCATGAGCAGAAGGAAAATATCAGAATCAACTCTTTTGCAATTATTTTCAAAATTAGAATTTTCTGATCAGCAAATTCCTGTGACTTAAAAATAGACAACCCTAAAGTATTTGATGTCATTATTACATCACTATGTGTCAAACTGACAACTTATTGCCCACAAAAAGATATATTTTGCATCATCACTGCAGCACTTCCTTTAAATGACAGAGTAGATTATACACCCTGATGTATGGGGATGTATTTAGAGATGAAAATGGAAACTGCAAATTCACATCAATAAAACATGTGTCAGTCTTGGTTTAAAAATATCGGCAGTCCGTTTGTATGAGTAATCTTGAAGTGTGGGTTGTATAAAATATATATCGTAGGAGTTGAGTTGAAAGACACATCTCGATAACATTTTAGTTTCCGGAAGTCCACACCCCCACGGGTCCTGAGCTGCTCTCATTTGAAGACATAAGTTTGGTTCATGTGTATCCTTCTGTGGCTCATACTCTAATCCTTCTGAGCTTTAATACATTCCCAGTGAAGGACAATCTGACAACACATATTACTGTTTGAGACACAACCTTTTTTTGGCAGCCTCTCCCTCTGCAATGACCTTCAAAATAGAAATCTTTATGAGTGACTCCCAGTGGGGTTAGATTATGGAAAAATATCAAATTGTGTGTGTGGTTTTTAAAAAAATATAAGAATGCATTTATCTGTATCAAACTGTATTAAATATGAAACAAAATAATAAATAACAATACAATACATCAACTCGCCAATACATATGAGATACATGTTTTTGAGAAGGTTGAATTTGAATCCAACCACATATTTATAGTAATGGGAATACATGGCAAACAACCATAAGCATTAGCGAACACATTTTAAAACACATTTTTATTGTCTTAAAGTTGTTTTTTTATAGCATGAAAAAATAGGCACTTTCTCACAGAGTAAATCAATGTGGATAAAATGTGGCCAGAAACTTGTTCCATCAAATCTTCAGTAAAAAAATCAAATTACCTTATATAAAAAATCATACATTTTTCCTTAATTCAAGATATTTTTCATGCTGTTTTTTCTTGTTCACAAAGGTCTAACTACTTAGCTTGAAATGCTAATTGTTTAAACGCACTACACACTTTATTCCACTGAAAAACTGAATCCCAGCAACCCAAACAGATCTGAAAAAAACAATTCTTAACCATAGAAGTTACTCATTATATGGTCAATCAATCAAAAAATACACAAAAATAGATTCATAAGTAATAACCAGCCATAAAACCATGAATGACAGAGTATCACAATAGATTTTAAGTCCAAAAAGTACAGCTACTATTGTGTTATTGAATGAAAAGTCTGAAGAGAGAGACCGGTCACTGGAGCTAGATCTCGGAAAAACTTCGACCACAGAAACTTGCGTATGTCATTCAGGGAGAAGATGTGTTTGGTGTTGCTAAAAGCGACAGGAAACGTTTACAAAATGATATCATGTCAGTTACTTTCCTCACATCCTCTTCCTGACACTTTATAAAGACAGCTAAGACGATAGATGAACTCAAAAGCAAAAGCTGAAGTTGTAAATTAGGGGTTTTATTGTTTTTCAAAAGAAGAGTCATGTGAAAGGCAAATGAAGGCCTGTGGGTCACTTACAGTTCTTTGGGTAATTTCATATAGCCCTCTGCCTTGCTAACCCAAAGTAAGTCTAAACACAAGTTCACATCGTCATCCAGCCAACTTCAGCTCCGTCAAACGTGAACCAACACAGACATGTCATACCTCATTTTAAAACCCTGCATCCTGTCTGTGGTGTGAGCCTCTGGGCAATTTTGCTAAACTAAAGTGGCCCTCTTTCTAAATAGCATTGCTTTTAAATGCCTGGTGTGTGATTAAGATAACAGAAGATAAGAGATCCTTTATTCTTTCTACAGTGGGGAAATTTCAATGTTGCAGCGCACATACAGGACAGTAGAAAGAGCACACAAAACATACATAAGTAGCTGTTATGTTTCTTAGCCAGCTGTTAATGCTTCTATATTAATATATCGATATATCTCTATCTAGCTATACAGAGTATAGTTCTGAGATTGCAGTGTGCAATTATTATATGATATGATTTCTCTGCTTCCTCTCTTGTTTGTATGGATTGTGCTATACAAATAAACATCATGTGTAAGTGTCTCACTTGAGGGGCTCGTCAAAGCGGATGGTGGCTGCACAGTGGAAGACGATATTGATGCAGCCTGAGAGTTTCTCCACGTCCTCTGGGCTGATGGCCAGACCAGGCTGGGTCAGCTCACTGCTGATGGGGATGATCTTTTGGTGAAAGTCTGGGTCGTCTTCTCGCACTCGGTCGAAAAGCTGCACACAAGGACGTGGAAAACATGAAAAACCAACATTGTATTCATTCATTGAGAAAGAATGCCTATAATTAAAGGTGCCTTCTTCAACTGAAGTGGTGTGGTCTAAGAGCTGCACGTTTCCACAGAAATGTTATTACTCTGCTTGAAACCTCACTCAGTTTGGTTTAAAACATATACATAAAAAAATTTATGATTTCAGCGTGAAGTTTATTCGTGAGGGGACGTTTTCACAGATATAACTTGCAACATAAAATCAGATGTTTGTTTGTGATGTGAAAGGAAAGTTGTTCACAAACAGTATAATGTCCCGGGAAAACAACAAGAAAACACAACATTATTACATGAAAGAGTAAACGTTTCTCAAACTAAATTATGATACAACTGAAATGATTGTAATGTATTGTTGAACTTAGTGCATTATTGCTGGGCTCATTTCAGGATTAGGAGTAAACTAAAGACTCCTTTGTTCAAACTTTATTCTTATAATGTGTCTTTTGCTGTAAAATATTACATTATGTTCAATTGTTCAATTCTTGTAATAATAATAATAATACATTTTGTTTATAATGCACTTTACATTTCAGCAAATTCTCAAAGTGCTAAGTTGTAAAAGTTAAACATATCCTGATACCGACAACTCAAAGCTTTATTAGATCAGGTTTATTGCATCCAACCCACTTTATCTGTATAGCACACCTCACAAAATAAGCAAAAGTAAAGACGGCAGCTGAGTGGCAGATGGGCAAACGCAGTGTTCTGACACATTTCTGGGAGCTAGTAATAATCCTTCTCTTATGATGAGTGTTTGACTTTCTCAGCAACATTCCCACCATGAGTAATGCAGAATAAGAAGACAAACCGCTCGATAGCGTGTCATGAGATGCTGCGGCATAAGACATCTTGTTCCCAGCAGATTAAACTCTTATCATGCAGCCGCCGCGTACGCCTGAGACAAAGCCCGACTTGTGCAGTATCGCCGCACCTGTTCACGCTCCTATTTGCTCTGTGGGGCTGGAGAAAGCATTCCGACACGGAGCGGGATTAGGCCAACTCTTGGTCTCATTTGAAAAGCTAATCCTGCAAAACCTATAGCTGGAAATCAACGGGAAGTTAAGTGGCACTAAGTAGGTAGTCAGCGCAAAATGTCAAATGTTATTAACGCATCACAACATTCAGAGATGAGTAACCCGCTTGAAATCCACTTCAAGAGGAGCTTAGGGTCGGGCGGCACGATTTTAAAGAAATATTATTAAAAGTGCAATTTCTCAGATAATTATTGCGAAACTATTTGATTTGCGATTTCTGTCTAGAGGCTTGGACGTTTTTATGGCTATGAGTTGTATTTGATTTGCTGAAATGAAATGATGAGCGAGTTCTCACTTAGTATAACGTGTTTTATGTTTCTTAAAACAAAAAAAATACAAATTTATAAACAATGCTGTGCTTAAAACTAAGATAGATAAGCCTGGATTTGCCTGGGCTGGCACTGAGCTGATTCAATTCAGCTTTCAATCAGAGCAGGGAGAGTTTTCAGCCGCAGGTTCCAGCATTTTTTGAGTGGAAAACTGGATCTGAAATGGGAATCGGTCCAGAACCAGCTTGGTGGAAAAGGGGAGTGATCGATGGTCTTATTAACCGCTTTTTTGACATCTCCAGTGAATTTCCTTGCATTTCGAAGCCTGCTTTAGAGCTCAAAACACAGTGATAACCAGATGTATATAATCTGCAGCAAGATCATTGGCTAATCCCGGTCACTGAAATTGCGTTTACGATTTATTCTGCATCCCTGGCTCAGGTTATCGCCAGAACGCATTCATTAAACAAATATGAATTGTCTAAACTGTTTACTTTCAGTCGACATAACGATGAAATTGCACATAAGAAGTCAGTGTTGTGGGGGCAGAGCAATTTCGAACGCAGAAAAAAAAGTAGGCATATACTGAGAAGCCTCTTTGTAGGATGGATGAGAAAGTGCATTGTGAGGCTGTGTCGCCCCTTTGTTCAAACCCCTGTGGAGGATCAGTGGTCCGGTGCCAGCTTTAACCCGGGCGCCCTTCGCTACGACGCTGTAAACAGGGAAACAATGGAGCACCAGTGTATTTTCTTAGCACCAAGCAATAATGAATATTCTAGGAGAGATAAAACTGCCTATGTGTGCAGCAAAACCTCTCAAACGTGGAAGGTGTCTGTTGAGATGTGCTGTAGAAGAAATACTTAAAAAACAAAACAAAAAACAATTCAGAAAAAAGAGTTTGTTGAGTTGGATCATGGCATTTAGCATTCTACAATATGTATGGACAATTTTTTTGTGTGCTCTATATTTCTCATGTGTTTTTAACTGTTGATTCTCTGATCTGTGTTGATGATTTCAATGGTTTTGTTAAGTCCTCTGAGATGACTTCTGTTGTGATTTGGGGCTATACAAGAATAAATTGAATTGAATTGAATTGAATTACTGTGAGTATGGGCGGACAATAGGAAAACTCTTACAGAACAATGGTGATTTAGGAATAGAGGAATCGACAACACCATTAAAACGTGACTCAGCTGCTCTTTGTCGCTGGGTGGTGGTGTTTAAAACAGGAGTTGGATTTCGAAACTCAACACTAACAACACTTTCCTTTCGGCAACGCAACTTGAGATGCCATTTAGACTCGATTACCTCTCACTCACTGAGCGGAGGGGAAAAAAGTAAGGAGCAGAGCTGGAGTTGGAAAGATTACTGTTTATTCCAACTACTGTTATCAAATGTAATAATAGTTAACGTATAGATTCATCGTGTCACAGCAAGAAGGTCCTGGGTTCGATTCCACAGCCGGGCCTTTCTGTGTGGAGTTTGCATGTTCTCTCTGTGTCTGCGTAGGTTTCCTCCAGGTGCTCCGGTTTAAGTAAAAGTGATGGCACATAAGTTTGAACGGCGGAGATAGTGAGTGAAAGGATGGTGTTGGTGCCAGTGTGTTTGGCGTCATTACTTCCGTCATAGAATGGAAAAAATATCTGAACTTTGTAAAGTGCTTTGGGTGACCGTGGTCTGTAAAATGCGCTATATAAATAAAGATTCCGTACTTACTTACATACAAAATTGAAAACAAGTATGTGATTTTAAGAATAAAATAGAAATTAATCTAAAAAAGACCAGAACTTTTGGAATATTTTAAATCATGTGAACTTATTCCCTGGCAGAAAACTATAGCGTTAAATAAACAGAGATGGTCTAGTATTTACATAAGCGTGCCTCAAGTCCTCCTCTTGGCGTATCATGAACAGGACAAGCCATCTCTTTAGAAGACATGTCTTTAGAAGGAGCCGGATCCATCAAAGTATGCCACTCAAAAGCAATTAAGAGCTTGGCAATCAGGGTGACCTCCATCCTCTGACATGTATGAGCTAAATTAGTCAAATAATGGGCTGTGAGCAGAGGCACAGGGGATTGAACAACATCTTCAGCTCAAAAAGCCATACTTGTATTTCTCTGGAGCTTCAGGCTTGAGCGGAGAGAAGGGTTTACAGGCAAACAAGTGGAAATGGAGGGATATCACTGTGTCTTTCTATTAGGTTCGCTGGATATATAAAATCAGCAGCCAATGTCCTTCAAATAAAAGCTTAACCTTAATTTGAACTGTTTATAAATCATTAGGCAGATCTGAGTAATCCACAAAATTGTGATGCCGCTTTTGTGAACAGACAGCATGAATAGACCAATTCATTATTAAATTACACTACTTTTGAGATCAAATGGACCTGAAAGCCGATAAATAATTACGTAATTTAGATGTCAAGGTTTTTTATAGAGTATTTAAAGTCATATCTCTATAACTCTAATGTGTTGCTATCTGCAGCAGCCAACCTCCAAATGATTCAAGATCATGTCAAAGCCTTCTGTCAAACCGCGCATTAGATTAGAAGTGAATAATAACAACAAAATAACTATCATTATCAACTTTCGTTGTCAAGAAGTGCATTTGTAAATTATACAGATATGTGGTTTTCCTTCAGGACTTTAGTAGGCTATATATTTACAATTTCAGTAATGGACTGTAGATATAGTATAACACAGAATACAGAAATAGTGCAATTTTTCCTAAAGATGACACTTATAATATTGGCTTTTAAAGTAGTGTGGGAAGCTGTGCAGTGATAGTACGCAGAGCAATGAGCTTGCACTTGCGGTTGACATTTGAGACAAACGTAATCTTATCAGTTGAATTGCACTGCTCCCTATTGAGGCAGCGTTAAATCAATACATACTGAATATGTATGGCTTTTGAGATCACCTGGTGGAAAACTCCCAAAGAAATCAATCCCACAGTGTGAGATCGCACAGTCACAGTGATTCTCTGTCTTAATATTGGAACAAAGATATTCTGTTATCAATAACCAACCATAACAGTGAGAATCTTCATAATTCAATCCATTTGATTCCTGTATAGTCCTAAAATACAACCGTCAATATCTCAGACGACTTAACAAAACTGTTGAATTTGCCAACACAGATCAGAGAATCAACAGTTAAGACACAAAGAATCAACAGTTAAGACACAAATAATATATATATATATCTATATGTATTGGTCCATAAGGAGTTTGACCAAAGTCCATAAATGTTGTTGAATGTTGAATGTCCTGGATCCTTTTTGTTAGACCCGAACAGTCCTCATGCATCAGCAAGGAAAAACTCCAAAACCCAGTGGGAGAAAAGTGAGAAGCCTCCGGGAG
>JAPMNZ010938752.1:0-10100 GCA_029875035.1 Pomatoschistus microps | reverse complement strand
CCACAGCTCCGGGGCCCGGAGCGCCAAACATGCTTAAATAAATACTTCAAAATTGCATTTTGTGTCATGGGTCTCTCCAGCGTGAAATGGCGGCAGTCGAATATGGTGACCTCGGCGACCCAGTCCACTCACACAAGATCTGGCTGTTGGAACGTGGAGCGTCACCTCACTGGGGGAGAAAGAGCCCAAGCTCGTGGCGGAGGTTGAGAGATACCTACGAATGTAGTCGACCTCACCTCCACACACAGCTTGGGCTCTGGAACCCAACTCCTTGAGAGGGGTCAGATGCTTACTAAACTCTCCATCGGATACTCGAGGGCTCATGGGAGTTTACCCAGTGCTCTGTGGATTTGGAAAAGGTGTTCAGCTGTGTTCCCTGGGTTGTCATTTGGGGGGTTTTCTGGGAGTGCGGGGTCCTCTGCAGGTCTTGGCACGTTAGAGCAGGACCTGCAACATCCGCTGGGACTGTTTGCAGCCAAGTGTGAAGTGACTGGGATGGGAATCAGCACCTACAGATTTGAGGTAAAAGGTGCCTTGGCCTCACCAGGTGGGTGGAAAGGTCCTTCCTCAAGTGGAGGAGTTCAAGTATCTCTAGTCTTGTTCATGAGTGAGGGAAAGATGGAGCGTGAGATTGAAAGGCAGATTGGTGCAGTGTGCATACTCAAAGCTTTTGATTTACCGGTCAATATTTGTTCCCTCCCTCACCTATGGTCCTGAGCTTTGGGTAATGACCGAAAGTAAGAGATCACGGAAACAAGTGGTAGAAAATAGTTTCCTCCGCAAAGGGGCTGGGCGAGATAGGGTGAGGAGCTCAGTCACACGGGACGAGCTTGGAGTAGAGCCGCTGCTTCTCCACGTTGAGAGGAACCAGTTGAGGTGGCTCTGGCATCTGGTCCGGATGATTCCGGGCACGTCCCACCGGGAGAAGACCCCAGAGAAGACCCAGGACATGCTGACTATGTCTTGGGGTCCCCCTGGATGAGGTGGGAGGTCTGGGCGTCTCTGCTGCCCCTGGGACCCAGAAACGGATGAAGCGGAAGAAGATGGACGGAGGGATACAGTGTAATTGGTGAAAGAAAAGTCTTCTGCGTATGTTTTATGAGCCACACTCACTTAAAGCTGTCAAATCCACATCCATCACAACATACTGTAATCAGGTTGTCCAAGGACACAGAACTAATAATAACACATCTTACACAACATAAAAAATTGTGACACAATCAACGGTTACAACATATTGTGGTGGGTGACATAATCAACTTGATAGTGGCAACAAAACTACCTTACTTAAAGAAAACAGCAGAATAAACCTATTACGTACAGTTGACATAATGGATTTTGTAACTATTGAATAAAGCATGAGATTGCAGATTAAATTCTTGTATTCCTCAGCGCTTCTGACTGCACTGCAGGACGAGTCTACCTGTGATGTGGAGTTTGCATTTGGGTTTGTGGATGAGCCACACACTGACACTGTTATTGTGTTATACAATCTTATGTAAGGGACGTGCCGCAAAGGAAGCTGCAGCTCTGGGCAAAACATCCCTCTTCCTCTTCATAAATTCCCACGAAGAAAGGCACATGTCACTGCAAAACAACGACGTCAAAAATATACACAAATAAGGCACAAGGACATATGTACCATTGTTTTTGAGCAGAGGTGGAGCACGGACATTCTAAATCTACTCATGGACTTTGACTGGATCTCCATTTGGGACACCGTACTTCACCACCAACAGATCAAAACCATCTGACCTTTTTACATATAGGAGATTTGTGACACTTGACCAACCTGTTCCTTGTCCCACAGTGAACCAGTTTTGAAAGACTGTTAATTATTCAGCCTGAATGTTTGTGTCTGGTTTTGTTTTTGAAAATGAATAAAACAGTTATTAAGAAGAGAAATAGAGAGAAAGAATCCCGCACATTAGGCTATACAGGCCTCTCCTCCGACGCACCCGATCTCAAATGAATAAGTAATATTTATTAGTAGTTTTTGGTCATTATGTACAGTAGATCTTAGGTCACATGTTTTAAAAGATCTTAAAAGAAAATAAAAATAACTAAAACATACTCAAAAAAAGGTGTTTTTTGCCTATTATTTATATCACGTTATTGCTATTATTTCCCGTACAGTTCGGACATGTGCACATTTTTCTGATCCTCATGCGTGCGACACTTCACTTTGAGATTGCCGTTCCCAAAGCAGCTCGCCCTAAACTGAAACAGGTTTATTTTTCATCTTCTATCTTGATCCCGCTTTGTGCTCTTTTTCTAATTTTTGCTCAACAGTTTTGGATCTTACCTCTTAGACATGTTAAGCGGATTACATCAGTGCTTTTGGGGGGAACTACAAGAACATGTTATGAATATTGGAAATCAACCACATCTGCGGAAGTTCTGATGTTCATTACCCAACCTCCCTCCCCTTCCCAACATATGAGGGGCAGAGAATGCTCACTCTGAAAACCGGCATTTACCTACGGCCAAAACAAACCCCAACGATCCCCCTAACACCTGTCCACCACATACATTTGTATTTCAAAAAAGGGATAATAAATGAATGAATTCCAGACATGACTCATGATAATATAATGCGCACATTTCAATAAAAACATCACATGGCTTTGGGTTTTTTGCTTTTTTTTTTACATACTGATCGCTCGAGCCGGTCAGCACCTGTCTGATGTGTATGTGAAAATATAAAAGTGCATGTGTTGAGTGGCTGACGGCTCTAATTGGGAAAAGGCAGAACGGACATGTCTCTCTAGGCGTGCATCCAAACTCAGTGTTTGGAGGAGGCTGGAGACAGAGCTGAGACCAGCTGAGACCAGAACTGAGGCTGAGACAAGAGCTGAGACCAGAGTTGAGACCAGGAGTGAGACCAGAGCTGAGACCAGAGATGAGACCAGAGCTGAGGCTGAGACCAGGGCTGAGACCGGAGCTGAGACCATGGCTGAGACCAGAGCTGAGACCAGGACTGAGACTAGAGCAAAGACCAGAGCTGAGACTGAGACCGGAGCTGAGACCATGGCTGAGACCAGAGCTGAGACCAGGACTGAGACCAGAGCTGAGACCAGAGCTGAGACTGAGACCAGAGCTGAGGCTGAGACCAGGGCTGAGACTGAGAAAAGGGGGGAAGCTGGGACCAGAGCTGAGACCAGGGCTGAGACCATGTCTCAGCTCTGGTATGAAGCGGCTGCATGAGAATCAGCACCTCCAAATCTCAGGCCATGGTGCTCGATGGAAAAAGGTGCCTTGCCCTCTCCAGGTGGTGGTATCTCTGGGTCTTGTTCACGAGTGAGGGAAGGATGGAACATGAGATTAACAGGCGGATCGGTGCAGCGTGCGCAGTGATGCAGTCGCTGTACCGGACCGTTGTGGTGAAGAGGGAGCTGAGCCGAAAGGCAAAGCTCTCGATTTACCGGTCAATCTTCTGAGACCAAAGCTGAGACCAGGGCTGTGCTAACGGCCTTCCCCACACATGGCTCAGTGTTCACCTCCATGAAAGTACCCGTGCCTCCTCAGCTCCCACCAGTGCTTTTGGGACCTTGACATCTGAGGCTGAAAAGATGAGGAATTGAAATAAAACAACATCTCTAACTCTTGCCTCAAAAAAAAAAGTACAAAATCTCTAATAAGTAACATTTTTACATTTGAAAAAGTGGTCTCTTCACGCCACTGCTCCCCAGCCTTGTGTCTGTGCACTGGTGTGGTCTCTTGATGTAAAGTGCTTTGAGTGCCTTGAAAGGTAAAAGTAGTTTATGTAGAAGGAATTTTATTTGTCTCAAATGCTTTGTGTACGAGTGAAAATGACTGAATGGATCTCAATAAGGATGTCTGGTTGTCATGGGAATATTTTCAGTTAAGTTCCTGGTGTTTATTTTTTATAATAGGGGCTGTGGAATAGAAACAAGGACAACGTTTGAATCAACTCACACAGGTATTTGAGGCTGTTATAGAAATCTGACCTTACATTAACATGAAATACTTGTAAGAGCAAGTTATTAACTAATCTCTATCTCTTGATTCTAATAGCACATTTTATCTGTCGATCTGTTGGCAGTAAGGTCAGCAGAGAGATGGGAAACCTGTTCCAACATGTATCAGAGTTATATCAGCGTTAGGAAGTGTGAAGAGAAGCCTTGAGCCGCACATATCAATACTGACTTCAAGCGTTTGAAATCTGTGGTGGATGTGTTTACTCTGGTATATTTAATGTCAATTTTTCTAAGCTCCTGGTTCACAACAAGGCGCAACAACATTTAGACACATTGTGGTCAAGGATTCTTATTTTTGTTCACAAAGACTCAACCATTCTGGTTTCATGAAAAAAAACAACTTTTCTTTATGTAGCTAATTTCCTTCTGGAGTCCCCCAGTCACACGTTCATTCAACCCTCACTCATTGTAACTGCTTTTAGTGATAGGGGAAACCGGAGCACCCGGAGGAAACCTACACAAAGTGGGAGAATGTGCTAACGCCACACAGAAATGTCTATATATACTGTATATCCAATTCAAATATAACCAGCTGTAAATTCCTCATTATTACATAATTTACCTTATTACATAATAAGGTAAATTGTTTTAAGAGGTTTTAAAAGGGTTAATGTGGATTGATCTATACACAGCTTGATTTGAGATAACACAAGCCATATACTTGAAGCTACAACAAAGTTAAACTTCTGTCAAAGTAAAGTTATACTGTAAATTCTCATAAGTGGGGATTTCTTTTGAAGAGCCCTGACTTCAGAACATGAATCTGCCAGATTACAGTCTGCAGTGAAGAGAAAAAATATTAGACTGTCAGGATTATGCTCTTTTATGTCACTATGGAGACATAACCTCCAGTTCATGAAGAGGGTGGGTGAGGTTATGTGATTTAATTACACAAATTAACAATCTACTTTTCACTTATGTGCCTTTATGTTTGACAAATTATGTTTATTTTTCTTGAAAACCTTGATGGGCTGTATCAATAGTCTGTTCCCACAGCGCAAAAACACACGGTTTTCTCCCATTGCTCAAGTGAGGGTCAGTGAAGAAGTCTCACGAGGTACAACACCTTACACACGCTGCTTTATCCTTCACAAAGTTGTCCTTGTAAAATGTTTATATTTCCTGGATAATAATCTTTCTGTAGGCCTTTACCAAGCAACTCACTGGGTTAAGTACAATTAGATTTATATTGATTTATTTCGACACGTTCTGGTCTTCCCTGTGGTAAAAATCCGGGTTCTAACAACACACCACATTTTCCACTGTTGTGCTGGGTCCACACAAACATGTCAACACAGGTCAAAAGCCATGGGTCTGCACCTTTTGTTTGTTTGTTCACACGTTATGTTTTGTGTTTTAATTCTACTGTCCTCAACGCAGACACAGGTCAAGTGGATAATTGGATAGTATATAAACTTTTAGTTAAATGACAACAATGAAAATAACTGGATTTTTGACCTTGCAAAGTATAAGAAGGCCACAAAAGCATCTGTCCTAAGTGGAAGGGGAGAGGTTTGAATCCTGTTCCTGACATAAAGATCTGTGGTTGAGCAGGTAGATCAACCAACCCGCAACTTGGCCTTGCCCTAGTGTCAGACTGGTGTAATGTGTTTGTGAAGAGCAATGAAAGGTAGAGACCACATACATGTGACAGTCATCATGTGCCACAGTCAAGTGCTCCAACCAAATATCACAGAGTTTGGTGACTTTGGCCTTTACGGACGAGGATATCTATTCTATTAACACAACATGCATCGCATATACTCATGTATACTTATAATCTCAGAATTATTTTAACATGACATGTTGCAGGTTTCATCCTGTAGGTTAACATGGATGAGTAGAGGTACATCATGGCTATCATTGGGGCAAAACTAACATTTGTACTTTCACACTCGAGCACCTGCACGCCACGGCTGCGTTCACACGACTCCAGCAGCAATAGTGTGGATCACACATAAAGAACAGGTGGGAATAGGGACATATATAAGCCTTTCTGATAACAAATGGAAATTAGCCTTTGGCTTTAACCTGGCATGTTTACATTCATGATTAGCTTGAGTATTAGATGTACAGAGAGTCATATTGGAGAACAGTCAAACCAGAAATAGAATAAACGATTGAGAGCATAGGCAGTACTGTAGTTGGGATTATTTTCAACATAGTCAGTAGAAAACAAACCAAATTGCATGCATAATTAAGGATCCATTACTATTAAAACATATAGTAAATAAATCATAAAGTTGTGAGATTTTACTTAAAATGCAAGTTTTATTTAACCTTTAACCTAAAATTGAGATAAAACTTAAGTTTTTTTCTTTTTTCTTACCAGATAAATAGCTTTGAAAAAGTCCAACCATGAGCTCAATCTTTCTACACGTAAAAATATCAGTGAAGTCACAACAATTGAGGCAGCAATTAGGGACCACACGTGCAAGAGTATGAAGCATGAACTTTTTCACCACTTCACTTGTTTTGTTACAAAGCATTATTTTTTGTGAATTACCAACACAAAAAGGGCAAACAATTTGGAAGTGAAAGAATAATGACATGGAAGAGCAAGCATGTTCAGCTCCCAGCTTTGTTAGTACAACTAATTGCTAAAAAGTTTCCTGATGACTGATGACAAATGTCAACCCAACTATTGAGTAGAGTTCGTCTGGACTCATCACTGTGGGCAACAATCCACAGTATTAGTCTCTGACTGTAACTAAAGGGAACTGCCTACTATGCTAATGGTTTGATAATATTGAATCTATAATGTTTTTGGAGCGTACATGCAGCACATGATAGCACACACATAGACACAGACACACACACATTCACACACAAACATACACACAAGAAATGGTAGGAAAAGGCAGCTCTGTATTACAGTATGTAACTCATCCAAGATGAATACTTTAGCAAGCCACTTTTTCGGTTCTATATTCAGTTTTTCAAAATTATAAGAAATAACTTTATGTATGTGGTTGTATTGAGACAAAATGTGCAGCTAAAGACACTATTGCTGATACTGTGACACACTTACTGTATTAAAGTGAAAATACTCCAATGTAACTGGAGTGTAATGAGCCACAGAAACCAGCACATGTACTGTACTTTCAGCAGATGGTGAATTTGTTTCAATCTGTAAACCGGACCAGATGTGAATATCACCAGCTGTTACATTTCAAATGTGTCTGACTGAAAGAGGAACAACATTGCATCAAACATTTACTTGAAAATATTGTACATCTGGGATACACTTCAGTAAAACAGCACAGTTTTAGTCAATAAATACAAAGGGTTCCAACTGCATGATCAATTACCGAGCTATTCAAGCTAGACAATAAAATACAATCTACAGCATTATTATTTCAGTGAAAATTGGTTGTTGCTCAACATGAAATTATCAATAAATAAAATATGAATCAATTAATCACATATTTCACGTGTAAATCACACATGTAAATTAATTTAGTAAAATGTTGCTTCTTTTCTCTTTATCCTCAATAAGCCGCCTTCAACTAGAGCAATTTGACTTTGTTTGATTTGAAACAAAATTGAATTAACAGTTTGTGGAGGTGGGAGGTCCCATTTCAAAATCCTTTGAACACACTTTGAAAATGAAAAAAAAAAAGATTCGTAGTGATTTATTATGAACGATCATTGCAAAGGCATCAATATGTTTTCCATGACTATTCATCTATCAGCCAAGCTGCAGAGGACGATAGCATCTATGGCAGATATTGTCCTCGGATCTGCGCTGGATTAGTGCTTGATTAAACTAGGGTAATTACGAATAATGAAAAGTCACTGAAAAGGTTTTAATCATTTTCACATAGTGGCGTATGATTAATGTCAAGTGTAATAAATTTGGGGTCACTGCCTGTTTTATTTCATAGGAATAATTAGGTCTTATATAACAGAGGCGCTTAGTGGTAGGAGTCCCACCCACTGCTCGGCTCTGATCCAGTGGAGGCGCGGTTTATTCGGGTGGCCCGCCTGGCGCGCAGCGACACCAGGTTTAAAAGCTTTTCTAGTTCATCCCCTGTTCCCGTCAGTGTGGCAGCGGTGACCTCCACCTCCTCCTCCTGTGAGCTCTGCCTCCACTGGTCAGTCTGCAGGTCCCAGGCCCTGAGAGGGGGCAGGAGCTGGGCCGGGTGTAGGTTCAGACCTGGAGGGCTGGAGGGGTACCCCTCGTAGGCGGGACGTGTCGGGGGCAATGTGTCATACAGGCCATCAGTGTCTTCTGGGGAGGTTTCTGTGTATTCTTCATAAACCGGCGAATCATTGTATGAAGCCAAGTCTAAGTTATGTGTTTCATGATCCAGGACTCGTTTTCGTTCCCATTCACCAGACTGGTTCCTCTCCCACTGGAACATCCTCTTACCTAAAAAACACACAATGATTTCATACATTAGAACTGTTATTTGTCTATACCTGGCACAGCTGCAATTAAGTAAATATAATAATGATGTTGGCTTCACCATTCTTAAAATTCTTAAATTGTAAAGGAATATTGCATGTTTTCAGTTAAGCCCTGTTAATTGCACTGAATTTTTGTTTTGTTTTTTAAACTTGCCGGGTTTACAGAAATCTGGGACTACTATTGTTATTTCACAACATTAACTTCAGTTCAGGGATTCAGGCCATATAGTTTGTCTTGCTCTCAGGTGATTTGCCAGCAGATTTGAGGGTGTCCCAAATTTGCTGCCTGATAACCGGAGACAGAAACTACTATCTATAAACGTATTTCAATTGAATTCTATTGCTGTGGCAGGGTCCTTGCTGGTGCAACATGATCGATTGAACAAATCAAACCACAGATGCCAGTTTTATAACAGTTCCCATAAACTCACCTCATCCATGTGTAAATGTGAATGAACGACCATTCACTCCATGGCATCATGACCAAAACAGTCATTTAGCAACAAGTATGGCAGAAATCAAACTCAAAACAAATAATCACACTACTAAATCTGATCTTACCACTTCCTCTGGCTCTTCCTCTTTCTCCACTGCTCCCAAAACTCATGACTCTATAATCGAGTTGAAGGGACCTTGTGCTTCCACCTCTTTTAATACTCTGGGTGTCGTCCAGGTCGTAGGGAGACGTCGTTTCGGGTGGCCGCAGACGTGAGGGCGATAACCAGCTCGCAGACTGGCTGGATGACTCCCAGTGGGACGCTAATGACACACAAAACAATACAATTTGTTATTATTAGGCATTTGAATCTTTTTCCTTTTTTATTTTTTTTAACACATTATAGGAATATGAAACTTGCCAAACAACTCCATAAATCTAGTGTATAACTCAATATGTGTATTGAGTTTGCACTGTCAGCCAGAAACTGCATTATGTCCCATTAGTAGGTGTCAATAAATCGATATGGCGCTAAAACAACAGCAGCATCACCACAGTCACCAATTTATTAAGATGGAAATCGCTCACATGACACAGAGGGAAAGGTTCAAAGACTCCAATCTGCTCCAAAGCACCTCCTTTTAAACCTTCTGAAAGAGTTTGGTGAAAGGAATGAAAAGTCTTTATGCCAGTGAATGAACACGCACCTGTGTCTTGGTTAACTGTGACCTGAATGAACATATGTGCTCGAGCAGGAGATGTTCAAATCAGATTTTTGAGGATAAATGATTCATCTGATCTAAAGGAGCTCTTGACCACCGTGAGGATTCTGGTTTTACTGGAAAACGGTTCCAGATGTAATGGCTGTGTTGATGATCGTAGTAATAGTCTCCTGTCCTTTGGGGATGTAATAGCGTGTGAAATCAGCATGTAGTACTGATTCAATCTGTGACATATGTAAAATGATTTATTTGTGTTTTATTTGAATATCAAAAACATGATTTAAAATTCTAAAAAGAAGGATAAAATGATAAGAAATATACTAATGACTCAAATGTCCCAGTGGGTCATATTGGTGAGAGTTTTCATTTTGGTCTTGGCCAGGACTTTTTTGTAGAGCTGAAACAACTAATCGATTTAATCGATTAAAATCGATTATTAAAATAGTTGTCAACTAATTTAGTCATCGATTAGTTGCTAAATAACTTTTATTTTGCCGTAAACGGCTTATTTCGTGCATATTTTAACTC
>JAPMNZ010938712.1:0-14105 GCA_029875035.1 Pomatoschistus microps | reverse complement strand
TATTTTGTGAACAAATCCAATCCTTATTAGAATTTTTTTTATAATTTACATACTGAAAGCTGATGTGGATTGGTACTCTCCTTTTCACTGAGAAAGCTGATTTAAAAAGGCAAAAAATACAGTGTATGCATTTAAACCAAAACGTTTTGAGAGCGAGTTACTTTACATGGATGTTATTACATTGTATTAAGGTTAGATAGCTTTAACTACTTTCATGATTTGAATTACCTGTTTGCCTGTTTGTCTCTTTGTAACCAGCCTTAGACATGACTCATTAACCAGATTATTTACATTGGGGAAAAAGAAAATGGTAAATTCTGAATGATTACTTGGTATATAGGTTAAAAAGGTATTTTTTTTAAAACATGAGAATACTGACATCACCAACATTGAGCTGAACAGAGCAGAGGGAGTGGAGCAGTCAGCACAGTACTAATAGTTTCCAATACATCTCATTCCTTGCCCTCAGTAATCCACAGGTGGACCATCACAAACAAACTCTGCCTCTAACCTCAATGACTTAGTGAGTTGTGCAATTCGGCATCATGAAACTTGTAGGATTAGTAGTTTTCATGCAAATGTGTAAGCAAATAGTTTGTTTTTTTGCAACAAGTACAGCAATTTGTTCACGTTTAGTCATCATTTCTTGCAAGTGAAAGAGCATTTGAGAGCGTTGAAGTGGCTCACAAATAGTAGTCCCTAATCCAGTCCATGTGTGTGGAGAATGTGGCAGTGTCAGGATTCACCGTAATGAAACAGACCACACTGCCCCCTTTCTCAGTCTCTCTTTCCACTTCCACATCAGGTTTTTTTCATCTTTCCACCTCTTCATCAATGTATTCCCTTGCAAGGTAGTTGGATCAATGACTAGTCTACTGGATCACTATCTCTGATCAGATATGGTAACCGCAGGCGTGTGTATCCGTCCCCATGTATTAGTGCATCTTATCCAGATCTAATATAATAAGCCGGGGACATTAGCCTTTAGCACAAAGTGATGTTGTGGCTAGCCATATCAGTGCTGCTCATCTATCCGCCCATGTTATTCTGGTGGTGTAAAACGTTAGCACAGCTAGCCGTTATTAGCTGGACGCTGTGGAGAAACAGATGGGAGCTATTTAGCAGTATGTAGCTGCAGTGCAATAAAGCCTGCCCAAATCCTTATATCCTGTCCCTGAATGAGTGCTGCTAATGTGAACAAACAGAGATGACAGCACAAATGCGCTGCAATCCCTGTCTGTGGGTGAGTCAGCCTGCATAGGGCCCAATAAGCACAGGAGAGCCAGATTTTCAGAAAGCCATGAGCATTGCAATTGACCAAAGTTTGGAAATACAATAATTCATTTGAAAACAATGTCAACTCTGGATATGTAGTCAATTTTGTGTTATGTTGTATCAGGTAATGTTTCGGAATTAATTGTGCGACCAGTTTGAAATAACCTCAAAAACAAACAGAACTGCTGTCATAAGCCCTTTACAAACATACACAATAAATATCACCTTTAAAACTTTCCTCCATAAAACATGAATACATTGAGTACCCCTCTTTCATTGAACAAAACTTATTTGTCTCTAAATTTGTAAATGAGTTTGATGATAGTAAGAGCAGAAAAGGATGAGTATATTGCATACTTATTTCAATCTGGAAAGACTCAAGACAAATATTGCTTTAGAATTATATGCTATTGGACTCAGCAGACGCATAATGTTATACTAATATATTCATTGCTCCATTTGCTCATTAGGATTTGGCGATTAGACCTCGGCAGAAATATTGCATGACGTAACAGAATATGGTATTCGCCCTATTTTGACAATCATACATTTACAATCCCCAGACTATCTGCCTCATCCTGCATAATTTAACATGCACATGTACAGGACCAAGAGTCTATATGGACAACCTTGACTTCTAAAGTATTTCTTTACTCTGAGTTACATAAAAAGCTATGTGCTGAGTTGAAATTGGCAAGTTCAAGTGGTTCGCGTCCAGGTGTTGACTTGGACTGGTTAGATATGGTTGTGTTCAGGGGGATGCTTCACTCTGATTGGCTCTTTGTGGTTGTGTATATGTCCTGCTGTTGATTACCAAGGTTTTGTTTACCCTCTTAGCCTCCCAGGCTCCCCTCTAATGAAATAAGAATGTCCTTTTGGAGAGTACAAGGGGAAGGGGTGCATAGAGTGCATCAGGCCAAAAGGAGCATTTCAGGGGGAAGAGGTTTTCTGGAAACATTATGCTTTTATCCCACCGTGAAGTTATTTGTACTGAATGAAGCAAGGAGAAGCTCTGAGGCTTTCCAAGTGGGGGACAGAAATATGTTTGCGTTTGAGTGCAGTGTGCCCAAGATTCTTCTCCCTGTGCCATGTTTGTACTGAATATACAAATAGTAGAGGTTTTTTTCCTGAAAGCATTAGATTCTCCCAAATACATCAGATATTTTAGCTGCTTATGTATTTTTCCAAGTTATACTGTTGTTAATGTGCACTGTTGATTTTGTTCTGCTTCAGAAAAACAGCCCAAAGCCATTACCTTGTATCACCTCAACATGAACAGATTTTTGAAACGTTCCTACGTATTCTGTTGTGCAGAGAGAAAAACGACAATGAGATCATCAATGAAATATAAATAAATCTAGCATAAGTATACAAATCTACTAATGTTCCTGTTATTTGATCAAAGCGAGAATGTAATGTTACAAAACTACGGTATAATATTTCATTTTTATGTTATATAAGGCTGTCAGTTGAACCCGTTAATAGCGTCGTTAACACAAACCAGTTTTAACATCGTCAATTTTTTTATTGCATGATTAACACAAGACAAAAGTGGAGCAGCTGCTGCTGTCCAAATAAAGTCTATGTCTTGCCAATGACATGTGAAAAGCGAACATGGTCATTACTTGATCATGAATCAATTCTGCATTATGAATTAAATGTGATATTTTGAATAGTAAACACCAAAAATCCGCTGAATGGTTGCTGTAAAAGTAAATCTTTTAAAAATCAATGCCAAAAGCAGAGATTAAGTAGCCCATATAAAAAAATCCAAATAGTGTCTTTTTGGTTTCATTAAATTCCTTTTCAAACCAAATCAGAGGATATTTAGAACAGGGACAAATGTGTGATTATTTGATGGCACTATTGTCATTTAACTTCTCAGGATTTATAAAACATATAAAGTATTTCTCAAAACAGATCTAAAACAAGAAAGTACTTTCCAAAAGTGATTTCCTGTCTTGAAAGAGGATTGGTTATGGTTTAAATTGGTTTATCAATAAACACAGCACTTACCCGTGTCAGCTATTGTCTGCTCTGTATGTTTACATATGAGCGTCCTCTCACGTGTGTTTGAACAAGGCCACATTCAAGCCCTTTGGAGATCAATGAACCGCTGCTGTGAGGTCATACAAGGTGTTAGACCAAAGACATCCTTCAGTTCACCTGTCAGCATCATCAAGCTGTGGGGTCCAAGTTCAAATCCTAAGGTTAAACAAGAGCAGGGAGAATAATATTGGAACACCTGAGCACAGCCATGATTACATATATAGTGCTGTCAGTTAAACCTGTTAATAATGTTGTTTACACAAAACCCATTCAACGTACATTTTTTAATAGCTGATTAACGCAAGCACAAATGAGCCGTAGCTGTTGTTGCCCTGTAATGTCTATAGAGAAGTGTAGAGGACAGTACAGGCCAGATGACCAGGCTGCTGTATGTGTTTGTCCTCATGGTCTCTGTGGCAGAAGGACTCGTGGGTCCGTTTGGACTGACGAGCACCTGGCGGGTCACATCACGTCTCCAAACGTAACTGCTGCTCAATGCGTTCTGACGCATCCTCAGGAGAAAGAACCAAAAGGGTCAAAGTAGACATATATGACACAAAGCAGCTATAGGTGACTTGCAAAATCTTCTGTCATACCTTTGCTGTATTGAACTGTTGTGACGAAGAAGAAACTGACTCAAAAGGCCAAGCTCTCGCTTTACTGGTCCATCGACGCCCCACCGTCACTTATAGCCATCAGCTTTGGGCTATGACCAGCTGAGGAGCTTCAGGTACCTTCTGGGCAACTTACTGGGAAGATGTCTGGGCAACTGTCCTGGGAATTACACTGGGGATGTCAGTGGGGAGGGAAGTGTGAACATCCATTCTCTCTCAGGCCGCCAGACTCTTCAGCTCTGCGGAAGAAAACTGTAGGAGGATTTTCCCTTCAGTAGGGCTGAAACAAGTTTTATTTCAATTCAATTACCTCGATTACGTGAAACTGTAGTGCACAAAAGTAATTGTGCTACTTGTTTTACATGTTGCTGTTTTCACGATGCACTGAACTGAACAGTGCCATTATGCATTTTAATACTAAAAAGATATTATATTTCAAATTGAAATATACTAATTGTTTTTAACTATGGAACAAAGTTTAAAAATGATAATAATAATAATAATGATAGATTCTTCTAATAATATCCTTCTTTCTGGCCATAAACACTGTTGATAGGGGTACACATACAATCTTTTGAAACCTGTGAATAAATGAAGAATAAAGTAGCTTTGTCACTGTTTGCTTGAAAATCTGTAGACATGGCAGTTTAAAGGCAGAAAGGATGCAATAAAGAGCAAAAAGAAAGCTCTGTGGCAGAACCAGACAGGTTACTTCTTGCATATTCTGTGGTTTCCTTGAAGTTGAATGAAGGATATCACCGTGTAGACTCGTGATGCACGGATCATAAGGCTGTTGTCTGAGTAAGTCCCTCTCTCCACCCACCGCACACTCATTACACACGCTAACAAGGCCCCACACACGCAGCTCATGCAAGGCTTCATACTGTATAAAATACTTCATTATTACGTGTTATCCACAATGTGTTAAACCAAGAAGAATTGTTTTTGAGATGGGTGCTTTCACACGAAAAACCCAGAGAATGATTTACCAGAGTATTTTTGTGACACCAGTGAGACATGTGGTGCAGAGTGCTATCACGGATACAGATAGATGTGCAGGATGGACTGTGATGTGGACAGAAAACAGCACTGCTTTTGGACTGGACTGTGTCTGCGTGAAAAGTCACTGAGAAAGCACATTTATTGGCATTTGTTGTGTACCGTAATTCTGTAACTGTCATGACAACAATTGTGTTTTGTTTTTTATTTTGTAAGTAAAATGCTTTTAGTCGTAAAATATTCCAAACATGCATGCTTGCATCGTTGACACCATAACAACAACAAAGTCATGGTTTAAAGTTAACTTGGCTTTAGACCATTATGACTCAGCAGTTTTACTTTGTTTACCTCATAGTGATAATATGTTGTTGTAATCTTCTTCCCACAGCTTTTCAGGCTTTTATGAAAATGGGCAATGGATATGGATCTTATATGGTACATATTTTGTTTCTCCCCATAACATAATTTTAAATTAGCACATTTATTATTAATGTTCAAATTATTTCAACATTTCTGGATGGTGGGTGGACTAAAATATTTTTGTGATCCATTTTGTCCTTTTTGTCTCAACATGAATACTGCCAGGAAGAATTATTTTAAGTCTGTAAACTTATTTTCTTTGTGCACATTCCTAACCCTAACCCGCTATAAATCAGTTCATATTTTACACTTTAATCGATACCTTACACCTAATAACCATTAAACACACATATGCACACACAGAGATTATGTCAAACACCTCAAACAAAACAGCAGAACAAAAATATGAGATGGTTTGTTCCCCTCCTCCCGGATGTATTTGTGAGTGCAAGAAGTAAAAGGCATATATATAGTGATCATGACCGGATTATAGTGATGCTTAGTGGGATTATGTGAATGGTAGCATACAAAAAAGTTCTTCCCTGAGGAGACACTTGCACCTGGGAAGACACCGGGGAGTGTTTATCTTAAGCCTGCAGCAGAAGCCCCAGTGTGAATAGGGTGCTCACGTGGCCCCATCCTAGTTCAGGACGGATTACAAACCAAAGAGAAAGTCTCGCATCTACAAAGGTTCTCAGTGACGGTGGGAGGTACAGGGATTTAGAGAGGGGTGCAAGGGAAACACAGTCTATTATCTCTAAATATTTTATTTTGCACCGTCTTACCAAGCTATAGGAGCCATGGAGGTTGAGGTCTTACACAATGGTGAATTTTGTGTGGTTTAAACAGCACCTAAAATATGAAAGAATTACTTAATCCTTGCACAGTTAATTGACTTTTGAATGTGTATAATATATGTTGCCTGTTTCCATTACACAAATTCTTTACTCTTGGCCAGTATTGCAACACAAGCCCTTCAATAACCATCTTTGAACTGCCAGTCAACATTAAGAGCTACTAATTAGGTCTTGTATAACTGTAGGTCACAGTTTATGTCTCACGCTAGCAAACATCACTGCCTTCAAAAGAGCTTGTAAAATACAGCGTTTATGAAGTCAAATTGAACCAAGCCATTTGTCAAAACAAGTCATCCAAGACGTTTACCGTTACCCCAATATAGCAGATGCTAACTTTTGTATTTTTAGGTTGTTTTGATGTTTTAAGGTTTTGTATTTGTTATTCGTAACAATACGCCACACTGGCGTATTGTTACAGGAATTGTAACATGTTAAATAGTTTGAAGGATATAAAAGACTAAAGTAGATCAACGTAGGTACCAAAAAGGATTTGAGTAAATTAATAAATCAGTCTGACCCGAGCCCGAACCCGACAGATACAGATTTTTTTTTTTTGGCCAAACCCGACTGCCCCAAAATGAGACCGCCTCAGACAAACTGCATGCAAACAAACCAAAGAATCTTGGGCGCTGCATCGAAGAGTTCTGCTGACACACAGAGGGAGGAGGAGAGTGACACCTGCCTTCCTGATGAGAGGAGCATGCGATTTGCCAGAGGTTTGATCGGTTTGACCGTTCCTCTCTAAACCTTTGTTTGCATTAATCCAACTTTTACATAAACGTAAGAGGGGATACATCTTTAGTTTAAATTGTCTTAGTCGATGGCAATTGATGCGTGCGTGGACCATGCACGCATCCATCCCAGACATCACACGCACTTTAACTGAATCCAAGCTTGTTGACGTGACTCTTTACGCATATACTGGGGTCACTGAGAATAAGGAGCATTAGCTTAATAAACATTGTACATTTGTCAGAGATTGAGGTGATGGCGAATTTGTGCGAAGAACAGCAGTTTTTTTTCAAGCATCTTGACATGACTCTGATTTCACCTCATCAGCCCACGTCAGCCTGTGCCCGACCCAAGTCATTTGATAGAAATTCGGCCCAACCTAGACCAACCTGACCCGGCTTGACTGGGCGCAGTCGGGTCCAGTCAGGCCCAGTTGGGTTTGGGTCAAGATCTTCAACTCTACCTTAGACCACTTAATCCCACAAGTGGTCTAAGGTAGAGTATTTCAACCGAAATTTAACAATAGATTTGACTATAGGTTTTCCTGATATAAAGTACAGGTTTGATCAAAACACGTCTTCACATAGGTTTCTTTCTTTCAATGTTTTTTCTCATAGATAAAATTTGACCCCACTTAACCATCGATAATACACTCAATGTTTGCACTCTAGCTGCACTATTTCTCTCATCTTCTAATCTCATAATCAACTCACACACACACATAGCAGCAGCTGGCTTGGAGGATTCGCTTTACTCTGCCCATTACCTGAAGCTTGGAAAAAGCCACACCTGTAAGATGACATTCACGAGGATTATAGTCCATGTAAGACCCTCCTCAGTTTTCAGAGCTGCGGCCAAAAGGAGATCCACCGGCAGCTTGGACACACAGTGGGCACAAGTGTGGACCTGTTTGTGTGGGACTCTCTCACACTTAAGTCCTTGTACCCTCTGATCTCGCCTTGTCCTGCCTTTTACTGCAGACCAATGAGGGTCTGTCTGCATGAGAAAGACATTTTCCTAAACACTGGCCTCTCTTTGTGAACCGGACCAGCACGTAACTTCTGTCCTTGCTGTGCGAATAGAATATAGTACAATGAAGTTCACTTTCAATTGTTCCTTTGGGAAATTAGTCTGAAGCCGTTTACAATTTTCACATCATCAGTAGTCATTCAGGAGAGTTGGTCGATGGCTTTTCACAAGACCTTCTCTGACTTTCTGGGAATCCTCACACCCAGCATGAAAATCTGAAAGAGAACTTTTTGTCAGGCTCTGTGATTCCAGGCCGCATTATTAAATGTTGTCACCATTGATGCACCGATACCACTTTTTTCAAAAACCGATACGTACGAGTACCTAAATTTGAGTACTTAATTTTGTACTTGCTTTCACTTCAACTTTGTATGGAGTGTAGAGATTGACGAGACTGGTTGTATATTTTCATCACTGGCAAGAGAGGAACAAAATCAGTTTATTTTGTTTTCTTTTTAATAAATTACAATACAGTTTTTCTCATGCAGTTCTTGTGGCCATAAAGCAGGTAGTCCTAGCTTAACTTTGTGCCACTAAGTATACTTTCTCTATAGATTGTGCATCCTCCATTAGAAACGTTGCAGTGTACATCTTTAAGAACATCCTATTTTCATGAATATTGCTTTGTCTATAGATGAACAGAGCATCTGAGGTGCCGTTTACATGGATACGCTGCGACAGTAAAATTATAGAGTTGATTTGTTTACACGTTAACAGTGTTTCTGGGGGGTAAAAACACAAGATTTGAAAAATGGCCTCCAGGGTGGAACAAAACGAATACCCTGCGCGGCCGGGGCCGTTTCACAGCCGTCTGAAGAAAAATGCGTGAACTCTCTGGCTGCAATGAACTCACCACTCTCCCCTGTACATTTGGACATGCGCAGTAGACGAGAACAAATATAAACAACATAGGTGGAGGATCAACTAATGCTATGTGTGCTTCGAGCATCACACGGGAGAGAATTCAACTTCTTCGTCCGTCCAAACGGCAAAATGCAGTTGCAGTTTCCAATTTTGCTGCTACTGTTAAATGCAGAATTATGTTGGTGCGTTCTTTTTCGGCTTTGCTGTGACCTGGGGAGGATGTTGTTGGTTATACTGCTGGTGTTCACACATGTCGCCAGGCGCTAGAACTACATTGTTTTCCGTCACCATGTAGACGCACTTTGAATTCGCAGCAAGGTCGTCTTTGCAAATTGCATCTAAACCTGGCCTCCCCACCACATTGCAGATCCTGATTCCAGAAGCAGTGAAGAGTGTTTCTGGTTTTTATTGTACTAAAAAGGCACGGTCAGGACCTTTAAAGAAGCTGTTGTATCTGGGTCACATCGACTGGATGCAAACGTCTTTAAAAACCTTACTCCAGGGGTTTTCTGACAGGGTCTGGAGAGGATTCGTATTGGAATGTGTTCTGATTGGGTTAGACAACGATCATGGTTGATCATCCCCGGGCATCCACTTTCGGGGTTGCTTTGAATCAGCGGATCCTCCACAGTGACTCTTGATTTATCTGTTTCTTTTCTTCAGGGGCGCCCAGTCCATGTTGGTGTCTTGTTGAGTGCCACTGGCAGTGTGTTTGATGTGAGTGTGTTTGACTGGCTAAAGCAGAAACAGCAGTGAGTGCGTTGCTCTGTTTCCTTGCTGAGCTCAGATACATAAGGATTTTTTTTACTATTATTATAACCAACAATGAATGACGATTTGTTAAAGATAGTTCTTCGTAATATACTCTTTGTACAGGTTTTGAATGACATATACCCTACAATGCGATGGGGCTGTAATTGGCGTTCCGGTTTCTCAGGAGCACTATCAGGTTGCACTTTTGGCAACTTGGGGTCTTTTGTGGAGTTTGTATGTTGTTCATGTTTCCAGATATCCATTGATTACTCCAGTCTCTTGTGTTCTGTACATGTTTTTTGATAGTCCACTCAAGGGCCTAAAACAAGATTCTGAATCTCATTAATTGTTTGGTTATAAATGAACCGGTGGCACGGTGGCTGAGTGGATAGCACTCTAGCCTCTCAGCAAGAAGGTCCTGGGTTCGAATCCCGGTCGGACCAGGGCCTTTCTGAGTGGAGTTTGCATGTTCTCCCCGTGCCTGCGTAGGTTTCCTCCGGGTGCTCGGGAAAACATGCACAATAGTTCTGGCATGCGCCTCCTGTCCTGGCGACCCCGCTCCCATTTCTGCGTGGAGTGAGAAACAAATGCCCAAAAAATAACCATTGTAAACCGCTTTGTGACTCTGGTCTGTGAAAGGCGGTATAAAGATTACTTACTTACTTTACACTAGTTTGCTCCAATGTTTAAGGGAGCTAGTCATTTCACATGCGCAATCCCGTGAAGTGTCATCCCCGTGGCTTAATTTCTCTTGATATTTAACTATTTGCACATTCTCTTTTACAGATGTAAGCTTTATCTGGATCAAACTTAACACCAGTCATCAATAGGTCCCATTGTACATTATCTTCCGTGCAGTAGCCTAACAGGAGTGGTGTATTGCTTGTGAGGGTGTGTACCAGCCCTGCAGCCATGGGATTATCTGTTGTGCTGGGTGGTCCTCCTCCCTCTGCACCTGAGTGTGGAGGTGTTCAGGGGCTGAATCAGGAATGCAAAGGATGATTGTAGCTTTAGCTTTAAGTTTTATTTCTGAAAATATTATGATTTCCATTGTGGGCTATCACTAGAAAGTATCCTCTCAGATTGATAAAAGCCTCACGTTGTTCAAATTTGTGTTGAATGTGTAACATCAAGCCTGTAAATGTGCTCTGCTGGAGACCTTACATATCTGCCTTGTGGCTACTATGTGAAAACTGTGGTTGTATTATGCTGTGGTCAGATCAGAACTGGCATGAAGAAATGTACTCGCACTCAGTGGCAAACAGCGGGTGGGACAGGAAATGGTGTGGGTAGGGGCTGGAGCATGAGGCAGGCAGCATTCCTCCATGTGAACAAGATCAGGGCTTTATCTACGACATCATGTTTGTTGATTTATCCGAGATGATACTTGTTCTAATTGCAATTGAAATTAATTTGTTTAAGCAAATTACTTAATCCAATTGATTTGGTTTGTGTTTGAAATGTTACCTTGAACATCAATGTTCTTATCTGGTCATGGCACTGCAACAACTGCAGACCCATCTACGGAGCTCATAGGACTTCAACATAGTTGAAGATTTGTCATTTGTCATGTCATCCTCTTAAAACTTAAAAACTTATTATGTCATGTGATTTGCTTGCAACGTTTGAAATGTTTGTCCAGCCAGCCAATGCGAACAGTATTTTGTGATCATGTTTTCTTTGTTTTTTATCTGGGTTACACTTGCCGCTCCCATATGCTCCTGGAGAAGTCGACACATGTTCTCCATAAGTCTTGGACAGGTAGTGTGACAGCATTGTGAGGGAAGTCAATGTAAACATACTGTCACACACATAAACACAGTCCCTCTCTGGTTTCACTGCACACTTGGACCAAACGCAGCCCGCTCTTAAGAATGTATTTGTGTAATTTGTTTATGTGAGATTCCCGAGCACTAATGGGGAAATGGCTTTCTCTGCATCAACCTACACCTGAGTTCAATTTCACTAGCTCTCTCACAGACAGATCATAAAGATGGCATACCACAGTCAGTGCAATCTGTCTCTCTCCTCTGCTTTTCATTTTAATTTCTCCCCTCTTGCTCGCTCCACTGCATTCTTCATAGCCCTCCATAACTTTCATTTGCTCCTTCATCACTGACTTGTTGAATTATGTCATCTGAAGACGTATGCAAGGTAATATTGAGTAACAGGTGAGTTAGAGCTGTTTTTTGTGTGTGATTCTCAGGCTTGTTTTCACATCTGTGTTTTACAGGGATGTTTTGCAACTAAGTATTAAGTATCTCATCTTATTTGTTTGCATTTTCAAGGAAGGAATGTGAATAGGAACAAATTATGTGACACATAGCCCGTAGCTGTGAGAAATCGCTCCTAATTAGTACAAGCTCCAAGCCAATAAAGCTAGTCTGCTGGCATGAACAGAAGCATATGTGCTGACATATGTTTGACTCAGCCTGAAACTGTGTCTTGGAATCAAACAACATATCACTGATCATTTGAAGTGTTTTGTGATCTTTTTTCTTTACTGTTTTGTAGCCAACTGTACGCACTTAAGTGTTGATCTGAGCTGCTCCAGACATGTGTTTAGCAGAGCCCCACAAACAACAGCTCAGCCTCGGCCTGCACCACTCTACAAATGAGCTCAAGTGCACACCAGAGAACAAGACCCAAACATGTGTTTGCTGTGTTTTGCCTTCTAATTACTTATATACATAGTTATTTCTCTCACACAGTCTGTGTCAAGTGTGTGTGTCTGGCTGTTGTAACAGTGCTTTGTGTCTGGCTCTGCTGAGCAGCACAACAGGCATTCCATTCAAGCTTACCCTGATGACTCGGTAATTACAAGGATTAGCCATCATATGTTTGTGTCTTTATAGACGTTTGTGTCATCTTCAGTATCTTTACACAAAAGGCCACACCTGACCATATATGACAAGTTTTCCCTTATAAATTGAGCTTTGACTTTTATTCAAGCTGCCCTAATATACACAGCCTCATAATCAGAATCTCACCATCATGCTCTTGATACATATCACGTAGAGCACATTGTTTTTAAAACCTCCTGTCTCTCTTAAATTAGGCATGAAATTGTTTTGCAGGCTCGAATGGTGATCATTTTTCAAAGAATTCCAATTGGCCCCTAATGTGTCTAAAAAGTATACAAAGCTTTGTAGACTCAAACAGTCGTCCATAATAGGCCCCTCTCAGCCCAGTGCTCTGGCCTGGTCTGGACCTACCTACATAACTGCACAACAGTGAGCTTTCTAAAGTTACAAATCACCTCTCTTCCATACCGATAGGCCCCATTGATCTAATGGGAGCTTTTAGAGTATATTAAACATAAGAACCACCTACTGAGAGCATATTTCCCTCCATAGCAGGCTTCACAAAGCCTTGCCAGATCAGCTAAGGTCCTGCCAGTGCACTGTTCAAAGCCAAATGGTGAGTCTCACACAGCACAGATCAGAGAGCCAGCCTCTGCTTTATCAGTGATGTCAGTTGTTTTGTTAGCTTTACCAACTTTGCGTTTCCTTTATCCTGCCATTAAACACACACATTATGTTTTAGCCAATAGAGTAAAAAGCTCTGTTGTAAAAAGTCAGAGCTCGATTAAGTTTTGTGTACTTTGGATTCATGCAAGAAATTATTTAGTTCTTACTTTTGAGGTAGCATAGATTATGAACTTGCTGTTTGTATGGCCATATGTAAGATGCCATTGTATGTGTGATTGTTCAGATTTGTGTGGGAGGGTGTATGAGGTAACATACCATAACTGTATCATAGGCAGAAACAATATTAACAACTGGTGAAAGATGTTTTGAGGGCATTTCTCGGATTCCTTTTTGGCAAAAGAAAAATAGGAATGGATGAGAAGGCACAGCGGGATCAGGGGTAGTCAGCAGTGTAATGCATGTCTCTGGGTATTTTTGTGGTTTTCTCTGGAGGTCTTTGTGACATTGCTCAACTCAGGAAGTGCTGCTTGACTGACTCTTCCTTTGTGTTTGTCATACAGTGTCACACGTGTATACAGGAGCGCAGTACTTGTTTGCTTTTCTTGCCAAGTAAAAATGCTTTCTTCTTCTCGTAGATAGCTTTGGTGTGAGCTGATGAGCGTTTAGGTTGCATGCATGTGTATGGGCGTGTGAGGGGACAGAGAGAGTGCTGGGCTGCTAAACCCAGGGTCTTGGCTGAGTGCAGTTGTAAAGGCACAGGTTGACAGAGAGGATTGAGCCTGTCATCTCCAGGATTAGGTCAAATGAGTGAGATTGAGAGACAAGACAACATTCTTCACATGGTGTAAAACATTCTATTGAAGCAATTAGATCAAGGTGTATTATATTTTACCTCCAACTTCATGTGCGTGTAAGCAGGAGTGATTTAAAAACCAGAATTATCTTCACTTTGTGATTAAAAAAACATTAATTTCTGTGTTTGTTTAAAACATGTTAAGTCAAAGATGATCGATGATCAAAGCGTTTGAGATCAGGTAAGTGGCTCTTGCACATGAACTATTGCCACTTTTCCACAGTGTCGGCACTACCCCACTCTCCACTACACGACACGAGCTGGTCGAGTACGTGTGCATTTCCACAGT
>JAPMNZ010938680.1:13599-25374 GCA_029875035.1 Pomatoschistus microps | reverse complement strand
CTGTTTGATGCGGTACAGAAAGCCATACACACAAAGCCATATATACACGCACAAACGCACACACACGCAAACGCACGCACAAAAATAAACAATCTCTGTTTTAACGACGCGTGAATGTAGGTAAAGTCTAATGGTTTTTTTGACCAAGGAGACCAAAGTGAAATGTAATCGTTGTCTTTGCAATGCTTACAGTGACCAGTAAGTGGCAGCAAACTATCACAAGTCTGGCATGTGCTTTTCTTTTACCAGACACGTTTCATATAATCCTTTTCCGACTTTAGATTTCAGTATGTTTCAACAGTAACATAAACAAGTCATTTTTACTCGTTAATGTATATATGTTCTTTTAGTGCACAATTTCATAATTAAGAAAAGTAGAATATTTGCAGACGCTATTCCATTATATCATGGCATGCTTTATATTATGATGATTGTTTCCCCCGCCCCCCCTGATTATTTTGTTGAATATTTCGAACAGTATATATTAAAAAATTACAACCATTTTTCAAACACCTTGTTTCTGAGATTTATTTTATTTTTATTTTTTTCCCATTTAGAACAATGAACTATTCAAGATTCAAATGCTGTCCCACATAAATGCATACACATTTATCTGACCAGCACATCATTACAATGAATATGCATGAAAACGTGTAATTAGTGATTATGGTGCACTCCACACAATCTCTTTTGGGAATGAGCGTTACTTTGAAAACATTTAGTGGAAATACGAGTCATGGAGTGTACATTACAGTAATATGAACCGTATACTGCAATACAATAGCCATGCAATTCGAAACATAAAACAATTATATTAAAATAAACAACAACTGTTGAATTAAATAATGTTACACAAAGAAATCAAAATATAATGTAGATAAAACATTCATTTGGTTTTCCTCTACAGACACCATGTCTATCTACAATGTACACGTATAATCACGTATAAAATCACATGCTGTGGAAAGCGTAATAAAAGTCGGTATAATATAATTAGCCCCTTGCTTTGCCAGTTATTATAAAAATATTATTTTAATAATACATACAACTGTTTCTCCTCTGTGCGCACCTCATTTGTGTAGGTCAAACAATTCGCACTTTTATGCATCATTACCAATATCTATTAAGCAAACGTGATACAGAACATACACACCTTTAAATACACTATATGTTTTAAAGCATATATCCTGAATTCCCTCACTGTTTAAACCTCGACATGTTTTGTATAAGGATTGTTGTTAGGAGTTGCCCACATTGACCTATATGAGATTAGGAATCAGAACTAGAATCTATTGGGACTTATTGAACACGCGGGGAAACAAAAACGCACAGAAACGCACAAAACAAACTTTCCAAAATGTCCTGCTCTTGTTTACCAAAGCAGGTGTTTTTTTTTTCTTCCCTTTTTTTTCTTTTTTTGACATCACGTGGGGTCGCAGTACTCCCAAAAATAATAACACCACGTCCGCGCACGCAAGCAAGCGCCTTCCCCAAGGGCTTCTATAGTCCCAAATACACTTGCATGCTGGCGTGTTTGACTCGTAAGGAGGAAAGAAGAAGAAGACGAAGAAGAAGAAAAAAAACAAGAGGCGCTTTTCCTCGCTGGCATTGCGCGTCATCCAAGCAGCGCGGTGTGTGTGTGTATACGGCTTTCTCCAGTGTTGCATTAGTAATAACAGCGGCGTGGAGTGACGGCAGAGACAGCGGTGCCCAGCGGAGGAATTCCAGCCTTTTTTATTTACTCTTGTTGTTGAGCTTTTCCGTGCGTAATGCTGAACTTGGACAGTCACGTGTGAGCAAGTCCCCAGCAGCAGACATCGGAGCGAGCGCGATCTGCACCTGCGTGTCCTTTTCCACAGGTCCAAGGAGGAGATTTATCTGACATTTGTTGTGGTAAGTTTTTTTCCTCAGCTTCTGGACAAGTGCGCGCAATACCACTTTCCACTTGAGTCCAGTGTAGATTCTTTTTGCGGGGGGAAAGAACCCGTAACTTTGTTCTGCTTTTTACGCGTGGTGTTATTTTTGTGTTTTTACACTTTCGATTGGGTATCACTGAGTAAATGCTTAACCTCTAGCCTTGTGTTTTATAGTCAGGACTTCCCGTCTCTTCTGTAGTGACTTCTGGCTTTACGCACTTTAGTTTTACGCTCACTTTTGCAGCGGGTTTGCCTCTTCCTATCCGCGTGTGCACATTGTTTTATCTCTTTCATTTTTTGTTAATAATTTCTTAAGAACTCGTAAAATATGCACATTGAATTCTAAATGTCATGTTTTCTTATTACATCAAAATATAACTTATGTATTTGATTTATTTTATCCAACCTAACTTTTATTTATCATAACTTAAAACGTTCATATTCACCCTGCTATGTTGAAGCATATAGGAGTTTTAATACAGTATGACAAAACTGGAACTTTACAAATTGATTATCCCCTGCATTAAAATACAAAGTAGCTTACACAATTATTAAATGACAAAACTATAAATTGCAGTAATTATAATCTGCATAATTAGATCTCACGTAAGCTTAGCAGTCATAACCGTACCTTACCGTGCATCCTTGCTTCTCCCCTTCCAAAATGCATCCTTGTGGCTTATCATTTTGTAACTTCTGATATTTAACAGCAACTAAAAAATGAAACCTGTTCCCGAACCCTGAAAGATGTTGCCTTTCTCTCCCTGCCTCTGTCTGTGTCCAGCCTGAACCTATTCTAAGCTCTGTAGACCTGGAGAAAAAAGAAAAAAAATCAATACATGTGACATTTTTTGGTGTGGTTAGGCGGCTGCATGGTGGACTCCCTGGGCCTGTCCTGGTGTGTGCATTGGAGCCTCCTTGTTGGAGCCTCAGGGTGCACAGGTGTTCCCCTCCTCAGTCATGCAGGTGTGGGCCAGTTCCCCCCTCACTCAGCAGCTCTCACTCTTCAAAGACCCGGCTCCAATAAATGCCCCCTGTGAAATATGTCAGCGACAGTGCACAAGCCGCCCCTTTGTTCCACTGCCCTTGTAATTATTTCTTAAAGTATGTTATAACTGTTCCCACTGACCTGTTTACGTGTTTGGTTGTTGGTCAAGTGGGGTACCTATTTCTATTTTTTGTGTGCAAACTCTGATAAATGTCAGAATATGTGATTATAGTCTCCCCCAAACACAGCGTATAGTCAGGAGCCGTGCACTTATTACCCACAGTCTCCCCACGCTGCATCCATTCTTTGATTGCTGCATTCATCATCGGCCGATCGTGCTCTACATTATGGTAATTGGAAAATGAATGTCCTCCACAGGATTAATGTGTATACCTTGTCATATGTTTCAATCATTTATCAAAATTAAGATTCAGCTTTCAGCCCGATGAGCAATGGTTGATGCATGATTTTATCTCTATATGGAAATAGTTGAGCAGCTTTTTGCAAAGATGATGTAGTTGCAATGTTGGAACTTTCTGTGCGTATTGTGTGGGGCAAGCTGTTTAGGGATTTATAGGGCTGGAAACCTTTGCAGTCTGGAGCACTCGGTATTTCTCCTGGTGCATTTTCCTGATTATATAGAATGACTAACTTTTTCATACATTTTGATATTTTTTGAGTGGCTCTGCTGCATAGTAAACTTTTGGAGTGCGTCTAAAGCATTCACCAGCCAGCCATAAAAATGTGGAATTGCAACGGAAATCTTTCCCACCACTTATACCCACCACCTTCAAACAGTGTGCAGCCCTATTGACCCTACAAAGCGAACTTTCTCAAACAGCGGCGGTATGCTATGGCTGTTGCCTTTTGCACTTGTTATATAGGTTAATTCCATCTATAAATATAGGTGCTAATTTATTCTCCCTCTGGGTGTAAGTGCCTTATTACTATTACGCGTTGAATTCTGATTAAGACTTAAATTTAGTTGTGGCTTACAGCTGTTTTAGTCCCTGTTGAGTGCCACGTTTGCAATGCCTTCAGTTGTGAGAAGTTTCAGAATACCTGTCGATGGTGGTTGATGCAAAATGTAGAGCAGAAATGACACTTTTTTCTAGATAATGTTAGAGATATTTAAGGTAAAGTACTTCTCAGGCAATGAAACACTTGCTCACTTTTGGATTAGCTTTGGAATGGCACGATGACCCATCCCCCAACACCTCTGTAATGAAACAGACTGCTCGCTGAACCCTTGAGGTGTTGCCGCCGCCGCTGCTGCTGCTGAGGAGAAAATGGCAAATGCAGACACGAAGGCATCGGCGACCAACCTTCCCTTTCCCAAACATATCACAGAAGCCTCGTCTGTGCCCGTCGCGGGTTCTTACTCAAAGTTTTCCCAATGTTTGCGCAATTAACTGGCAAATGTTCCACTTTTTTTGCAGGTAACTTCACAGAAATGTTTCCATGACAATACATGTAAGTCAGAGCCACTAAGTGATCAAGTGAATTCCTATTTTTCTTCCTCTCTTTGTCAACCCTTCCACTGTCTATGCTTCCCTCCCCCCCACCTTGTAAAAACTGAATATGCGTTGACAGTTTTGGCCTTTAATGGTACTCACGAAAAGTATTTGTTTGCCAGGATCATATGCGAGGAGGCTGTCAGCTTGCAAAGATTGACTTCTTGAGATAAAAGGGTGTATTACATGCTTAAGAGGCCACCCCATTGCACTGTAATTATCCAACATCAGAGTAATGATGTTTTGTGTGCCCCAGTTACTAAGAGTCTTGGGACAGCTCAGACTTTTTTAGTTACGCTCTAAGTCACTTCTTAAGCCGAGCTCGGACCGGTGTGAGTGCGAAGCAGTGTGACTTTTTGGCCGGAGAAAGCAGCGCGGGGTGGGGTCAGGAGATCAGGATTAGAAAGAGATTGTGGTCTGCCTACAAAAGACTGACTTAAAGGCGATCTGAGCACACCCCACACGCAACGCTCTCACTCGGTTACTTATTTTTCCACTCTGGCCAGTGCTGTTTTGTTTGTGTGGGTCTCTGCGCTGGATGTATGAAATCACATGCTTGGTTATTTATTAAACTGGCGGCAAATATCAGGTGTTAGGAGCCCCACCTGATATTTGGTCCGGACTATAAAACAAGATATGTTTTTTGTCACTGAGTAAAACTGGAGCTGGGCAAGATAACATTGAAATGTTTGCAAATGAGGCTGTAGATGGATTGAAGGGATTGCAATTTGAATATAATAACATGAACACAAGGATTCCCTACATTAAAGGAGACCTTTTATGACAAATCAACTTGATTAATTTGATGATGTTACAACATTGTACCCTTATCAAATATACACCTATAGCCCAATCCATGCTAATATAAGGAACTTCTATAATACAAATCTTTAGATAGAAAACTTCTAGAATACAAAGTCTAAATACTCCTGTCCCAAACCTGGTGCTCTATCTATGATGGATCCTTTTGTCTGCCCTCCTTTTGTCTGACCCTAGTATAGTTAAAATTTCTCAATTTTAAAACAGGCTTTTACAACCACATGGCAGGATTTGTAGAACGTTTGAGGTTGAGTCCCTTCGTTGGTGGAAAATTGCATGCAGGACTTTTTACCTCTTGCACATGTTAATCACAAATGTTCTACTTCAATAATGCCAGCCAAATATTGCATAATGTATATTTTTGGAAGATATATTTCCAAATTACAGTATGTTGGCTATTGAAAAAGATAACGAGACCTTTACTTTGTCATTTCATGTTTTAGAATGTGAAATAATTTCTAAAGTTTAAAACATTTTGCGACAGACATACAAATAACTTCATAAATGCTGTCTGCCTGTAACTCCCTATGCTACCACCAGAGGGACAAACATTTTGTTTTAACTCTTCAAAAAACCCTTCCACAAACACAGCCATGTGATTGTAAAGACCGTAATTTCACCTGAAAAATTTCCAAAACAAATTTACTTCTGTTTTAAAATAGAGAATACTGCTTTGGTTCCAATATCCTCTCAGACAGACACACGCGACATAAGGACAAGACACACAACAAGACACAGGTCCACACACTCTCTAACCACAAACCTTCGTCCCCCTACTCACTTTACTCTGAAGTCCTGCACTAATGATGAGATGTGATGGTAGGAATCCAGTTTTTAGATTATCTAGTTTATTAAAGTTCCTCTTTATGAACTGAAAACAAATGTATTCAGTTTCCTTTTCAGTTAATATGCAAATGCAAATATGATGCTTTGGATCAAAATACTGCAAAAAAATTCATTCGTTGCACATAAAGCCACTCCTACAAATATTATGAGTAAGATTATATCAAATATGTTAACAGAGAACATAGAGAGCGTTTCCAGCCACAAACCGGAAGTACACCCAGGATATACAGAATATTTGAATTTATCAGTACAGAATGCAATGTGTGCTGACCTAGAATGGCTGCATTTTCTATGTATGTGGTTCTTTTCACTATTGTTGTGTACTTCTCCACTCTGGAGACTGTGACCTTGCAAAAATGGTCTTTCCAAAATGCCTCAAGCAAGTCCTGTAACACTATCTGACATTTAGGTCTGTTTATCTGCTGCCTCCTGTCATAAACTAGCCTCAAATCATTATGTGGCATGTTTGTTTTGTCCAGTTCCATTTGAAAAGTACGTGTATTGAGCTGAATGCTACAAAAGAGCTCAGAAAACAATGAATTAAATGGAAAAATTTGTGTTTCTTTCCTCTTAAATGATCACAACAACCTAATGACCTGAAATCTCACCAATATTAATAAACCTAATAATTTGTACATTTCTAATTGGTAATAGGTCAGCGAAGTTTGATATTATAACATTGGGTTAAAAGCAACGTCTTGCCTGTGCAGAGACTCGTCAACACTGGAGATTTGACTATACCTTCGCCTATTTTATCAGAAATGTATTTGATGCTGTACATTGTGAAATTTAGATTTGATTGCATTTTACTTGAAACAGTCTGGTTGAATATGTAGTTTGAGCTTGAATGCCAATAATTTTACACTTGCTATACATATCCCCAATATGGGTCCAATATCCAACTTAATTTCCCCCTCATTTTGATCAATCCCAATTTTCAGTCTTGCATAACTTAATACAGAAAATTCTAGAACTTGTAAACAGCATTATCGCCTTTGCCGACAGTAACATTTCAGCTCGCAAAATTTAAACTCTGCTTCAAACTACTCACCTTCACATACTTATACATTTATAGACAACAAACTGATCAATGGCAATTTTACAGCTTACTGAAGAAAAAAGTAAGTTTATTGACCACCATACTGACAGTCACTGCTGAGACAATCCCAGTGTCAACTAACCTATATGACAGAGGTGTCCAAACTTTTTAGTACTAGGGCCACTTTAGTTCACCAGTCGGACCCGGATTGTAAAACAGTTTTGACTGAATTTGGAGCCTTCGAAGCCCTATAATAACCTATGACAGATCTGAAGTTGGGTGAATGACAAATCACACCATCTCACTAGCTACATTAGCTCCATTAACAGAAGTTTGTGACACAATCAAAAACAAATATTCATATCTAAAAATAAATTCAAGAGGTTCTTTGTTATACAGCAAGATACCATAGCTATGTTGACTGAGCTGAAGTTGGCTGGATGACACTTTATGACCTTAACGGCTACTTTGAATCAGTAAGGCAGCGGGCCACATGCAATTACCGGCATTGGACCATATAGTTTGGACATACCTGCTATATGAGAAACAGTCATGTAAGTTCACCTTCTTTCCCAAACACGGTAAAGCAATGTTTATGTGAAGCATGTAGCGATGGAGGACTAAACAAGGGGTGTTGGGGGCGGCTGCTTGTGACAGTAACAGTTCATGACAGGCACATTAGGCTGCAGAAAGAGCATCCAGCTCCGGGCTGAGGGCATATGGTGCTGCCTTCTGCCGGCATAGCTCCAGCCCCACTTCCAACACTGGCGCTGGGTCACGGCTGTCTCAGGTTTGTTCCTTCTGTCTCACTCCTCTAAATAAAAACAGGAGAATGTGGGGGTTGCTTGCTTTGCTTTGCTTTGCTTGGTTGGTTGGTTGGTCTGTCGGTCGCTTTGGGGAGTTTAGTGGGCATTTAGTGTTGCACAATCTCTTTTGAGTTTTTGAGGACGAATTTGAAGCTGTGAGCCAGGACACTGTGTTTGTGTTTTTAAATGTAAAAAAAAAGTTGTCGATGTTGTTTTTGAGGTAGGGCAGAATGATGCGGAGATAATTGTATCACCCAATGTTCAAGAAAATGTCAAATAAGGCCGCACATCCCTGTAGTCTGGACTAGCGTGCTGGATTAAACAATGCAAGACGTAAAAAACAGTGAAAAATAATCCGCACAGCTATGTAGCTCCTAAAATCAGTGTAATTTATTTACATACCACAAAAAGTAACGTTTCGGGCTGAGGCCCTTCGTCAGAACATCACCCAATGTTCATCCACCAATATCTCGAAACGATACGATATGCCTAAGGGTTCGGAGAAAATCAATAATTATTCAGAAAATATTAAAACATTCATTCAAAATGCTTTACAAAACAAGAAAACATTGAAATCATTCACGAATATTGCAATATGAAACACAAAAAAATACTATATAATCACAGTATTTTAAAAAGGGTGTGGGTACAATCCTTCAATTGTACGCATAGCTAAATATTACTGTTTTATATCTGCATTTGAACATTGTTTAGAGTGGAAGCCTGCCTCACATTTTTGAGAAGACAGTTCCAGATTTGACTGCATGATAAAAACATGGTAAAATATGTGCTGTCAATGAATGAAAACGTAACTTCTAGTGTGATGAGAGAAATTAAAAAAGGTTTATTGGGATTAACCTGCTTAATTGTTATTCTGTCAGTGGCTGTAAGTAGTTTCATTAGTATCAATTATTATTGTTTCGCACTGTCAGTATCATGCTTCACTTATTGTTATTGTGACAGGCCTATTGATTGGAAAATGCACCGTAGATTTTTGAAACATTTTACTTTGTAGTCTGTTTGTTTTAATTTGAGCCTATGGTCAACATATTTCCCACCTGCTGGTCCTCTACCATCTCTGACAGAGCTCAGAAGATCAGTTAATAATGATATATTCACCATTACTGATGTACATTGTTGTAGATAAAAAGTATATTTATATAGTCAATTTGGCCACTCACCAAAGAGCACAGAGACTGGCCACTTGCTGGGAGTCTGAGAAGCACAGGGCCTGGCCTCCTGCGGGGATTCTTAGGAGCACAGGGACTGGCCTCCTGCGGGGATTCTTAGGAGCACAGGGCCTGGCCTCCTGCGGGGATTCTTAGGAGCACAGGGACTCTTAGGAGCACAGGGCCTGGCCTCCTGCGGGGATTCTTAGGAGCACAGGGACTGGCCTCCTGCGGGGATTCTTAGGAGCACAGGGACTGGCCTCCTGCTGGTGCCCAGAGTCAGGACCAAACATGGGGATTCAGTATTCAGACTTCCATGTTATTTATGCTACAATATGGAGTACTTTTCCTGCAAATGTGAGATAGGCTTCAACTCTGACAATGTTCAAATCCATTTCTGTTAAGCTGTATACATCCTAAAAGTTTTATTTTTTGTCTTTTTAATGTACTCTATGATTATGTATGTTTTATCTGTCTATGGGTGTTGATGTCTTTCTTGTTTTGTAAAGCATTTTGAATTGCCTTGTGTATGACTGTGCTAAACAAACAAACTTGCCTTCCCAATAAGCTATAAAACATGTCTAAATGTGCATGTTCACCCTTTGTAATCGAGATCTTTAACCATGCATCTTTTCCTTGAGTACACATTTGCGTACACTTTCCAACACTGGAGTTTGCATAAAGGTGAATGAGGAAAGCCATGTGTGTTCTCTTTCTCCCTCATTTAAACTCCAAACAATGGCCGTGTTCTCACCACAGTGGCTTTTCTTCTCTGTGATGTGGAGAGGACGGACTTGGATAAGGCGGAGGATGACGCAGCGCTGTGGTCAGGAGACAGCGGTGGGAGGGTAATTACAAGCTACTGTGAGACTCCCGACCTCACTGGGGCTGAGGTGAAACGGCCACAGCATATGGACGCAGCGAAAACAATGGTTTATTTTTATGTTGTTTGATGAGTGGTTTTTAATTTAGTTTGTCACTTCTGGTGAGCAGCAGGGCAGATGGTGCAGATTGGAGTGCCCATCAGAGCCTAAATACCTTCGGGCAGCTGTTGGTCGTAAACTTTTTTTTTTTCTTTTCCTGTGCATATTTTTCCTCCGCTTGTTCGCTCTTAAACGCCGTGGAGGTCAAGAGGAGTCAAACCTGTTACAACACCTGTTTCTGCATATGCAAATCTGTTGTTTTGTCATTTCATTAGGCAAGGCAAAAAGACAAGGGTCCCTTGTGGTTGCAAATGCGACTGGCACCGCGCCCACTTGGCATGCTCCCCAGCAGTGAGGCTGGAGGCGGGTGAGGGAGGGATGGCAAGTCGGGCTACTGTCGGAACTCAGCTACTGGTATCAGATGCCTTCACACGCTCTGTTGTCTTTTATTGGTGTTGGTGGGGTCCCAGCAAAAACTTCTCAGGTTATAAATGATCAGGAAATTATTCAATCGTGATAGTTCTACACAATAACAAGATGACTTGGTGTCGCCAATGACAAATCTTTGAAGGGTTTCATTTGATTAAGTTTGAGCCTTTTACATTTTTAACCTGTTCATGCATTGTTACCTGAAACAGTCAAATTGACAGAGGTAGAAAGGGGAGTGCGAAGAGGTAAAACTTATTTACTTGCTCCAATTCATTTGCATCAAAGGGGCAACAAAAAAACTGCATTGCTATTTCCTCATGCAGTACAGGTGCCGCATCCCAAACATTGCAAAATTGGTTCAGGAAATAATTATATTTTAGTGATACAATCTGACTATATCGTAGCAACAGCATGACAGAAATCCACTGTTTATATATGTGCCACATTAAGCCTTAATTATCCTTAAACTATTCATTTTGATTTGACTTTAAACAAGGGCATATTATGATTAGTCTCAAGATGAAGGAAATTACTTTGAAAGTACATAATAACATGGCAACATTCTTTAAATGTATTTAACAGTTTGTAGTACATGTGCATCATGTTAATCTTGATCATATAATACAACAGAAACAATAATATAGTAGTAACATGTTTAGAACTATCCACTACTAACATTTGTACTCCTATATTATAGTTTCTGTTGTATTACACCATTCCTATGTTTCGCATATCACATTAATTCCCAGCCCCTCCCAGCCTTTAATGACAAAGACCTGCCCAAGTGTGTTCCGCTGGCCCGTGCATCTATGGCACATGTATGGCACACGTCTCTCTGAACCCCCTCTACCACACACACACACACACACACACACACACACACACATACACACACACAAGCGCGCACCCCTACCTCACCCCTTCATCATCTGGCGCACTCCCGCAGCGCCCGCCTCTTAACCACATGTGCCAGCGCCCGGGCCTGCGCTTGCTCCGGGGCTAATTGTTCACAAGTAAACTGCATGCTCGTTGGGTGGGGGTGAGCGGCATCCCCTTCAAACCAGACACGCCGGTATAGCGCTGATCACAGTAGGAAGCATGTGTGGTGTAGGGGGGGGAAGCTTTACAGATCACGATGTGTTCACGCAGTTTATTTTCCTTGGTACAAGTCTCTGAGATTGTCAGTTGTAATCCGGCCCGCGCTCCCAATGTAACAAATACACCATGAAATTAAAGGTTATTGCAGCTGCGGCATGATGCAAAAAAGGGCTCTGTTCGAGATTACTGTTTGCAGACCTGAGCCGAATGAAAAGACCACCTATCAAC
>JAPMNZ010938680.1:0-13570 GCA_029875035.1 Pomatoschistus microps | reverse complement strand
AAAAAAAAAAAAAAAAAAAAGCTACACGCCGCCTTTTTGCAAAACGCCTTGCAAATTCATGTCCCGGGCTATTAATAGTCGTGCAAGTTTACACAAGTTTGTACACTACGCTTGTTCAGACCCAAACCTGTAGCTGAGCCTTGTCTAATGTCTAATCCATTGTAACATTTAAATTCTAATCTAGTCCTTTTGTAGTCTTTTTAAAGTGGCTTCACGTGTCAACACTTTAGGGATGGATGGATGAGAGACGTAAGGCTAGTCCAGGCTGCCAGGCTAATCTAATCTGATAACGTGAGCCTTCCACCTCCTTTCCCCTGTTTCCCTTTCTCCCCTCGCGCTGTCTTCCTCCTCCTCTTTCCTCGGCTTTGGCTCGGCTCAGTCTGATATAGTTTGGCTTTCTCTCCTCTCACAGCGCAGACGGCATTAAAGCCAGGCCCCCACGCAAGCCCCCTCTGATACGGGAGAGTTCATTAGAGATGTGCCTTTGATGGGCAGCCTTTTCATGTGACTACCGGTTTTTCAAATACCTTGATGTCGAAGCTTAAGAAGGCATTGTGCAGTAAGCCCTCCTTTTGATGCGACTTATTTAGATCTGCATAGTAAATCAGGGGGGAGTAAATAACCAGCCAGCAGATGGAAGCAAGGAGATAAGGCGCCAGTGAACAATCGCATTTGTATTTTGTTATGATGTTGACAGCGGCTAAAATTCACTAATCTAGAAGCGCTGATCTGCATTTCAAAGAAATCTCATTTAGCAGCGGGGAGGATAAAGTTCCTCTCATTGTGTCTATTTTATTGCATTCTTCGTTAATTTATCAGGCCTCAGATTTAACGCGCGGGGCCTGGCGGTACGAGCGGGCGTCCACACGTTGCATAGGGGTCTTAAATACTCTGAAAGCGGCTACGTCTAGACTTTGAGTGCAAGGGTAATTACACGTCTGACCATGAATAGAATGAGTTTGAAGACTCATCTTTCTTTGGGCGGCCTGAATTGCGCAACGAACGCTGATAAGGAGCATTTGGTCCCGCAGAAATATTGCGAGTGACTTTCCATAATGCCATAATGCCGCCCACCCTCCCTTATTCTCGCAATGCCAAGGATGGTATTTACTTTAAAGATAAAGTTATTGTGTACAGTAATCTGACTTGTTAGCATAATGTCTTCTTTCATGGCTGGACCCTCCTTTCTCTGCCGTGTGGAGGTATTTGTGGCCCACACGTCTTAAATAGTTTATCTTGACTTAGCGTGCTAGTGCTCTATGTAAATATCAGCCTATAGCATTATTAGGCCTTCATGAATACTTGAATATGTTTGCCATATTTATAAGTCCATAGAATTTACCATTGGTTTTATATTTGGCGAAAAGATATGGGTGGTATTTGTAAATCCGCAGAATTGGAGGTCATGCAGACTAATAGCCTTGCTAATGCTTTCCCAGTGAATAAAATATGGCATCTGCACAGCCCAAAGGTGTTGTGATGGCAAAGTCAACTTTCAGCGAAGAATTGTAAGTCAATTTATGCAGTTTTCAAATCGAAATACTTTCACTTCATCGCTGCTTTGGTGGACATCTCTGTTATGCTATGTCTTTTTCAAACCAAATCTGCTCTCCAATGCTTTTTAAACACTTATGTCCCTATACACCCACTGCCTCTCCTTTCACCTTGTTCTAAGCAAATGTGGCGTCGCAATCTGCGCAACATTTTCCACAAACTCACAACAGTGAAAAATGATGGTTGGCATGTTTTGTTTTTTAGCTATGTGCACTTTGTGCGGAGGGCTTTTTGTACAGTTCAGAGAGCGCATTCCTCAGGATTCGCCGGGTGCTTGTAAGGGGTCACTGGAATCCTGGAAGAATAAAGGAAAGTGAAAAAAAATGGCAGGAAACACCATCCAGGCCAGTTAGTGCCCTCCGTGCCCTCTTAACACAAACCTGCCACACTAATTATTTCCTAATGTCCCAAATGGAAAGTGCGGAGTAAATTGTTCATGGCAATCTGTAGCTATGCTTATTTTACACAGGGTAACTCTTGAAAATCATCAATACTAATGGCCTGTAAATTATATAGATGCCACTGCATGTGTACTTTGATGCAGGCGGCTGAATAGGCGTACATGAGAAATCAATGGTGTCAGGTTTAACACTGTGATTTACGTGGAGTTGAGAGCTCTAGCCTTCCAGGCATTGCACCTTTTAACTTGAGAGGATGTGTGTGTGTGTGTCTGTGTGTGTGTGTGTGCGCATTATGAAGACACACTCGCACTTTTTCACTGCAAAATCCAGGTGCACGTTGTTGTTCTAAACTTTATTACTTTCACTCATAATTTCACACAGGGGGAAAAACTGTTATGCAAGACAGATGTAGCTAGCCTGCACTTGTCTGCGTGAGCGCAAAATAATCTTTTGGAGTTTAGAAAAACGTGCAAACTCATCGTGCTTTGTTTGTTTTTGCAGGAACAACACTGACACAGAGGCATCCACTCAGCGTTGGACATTGATATCTCCTTTTCTTGCCCGGGGTAAGTGTTCCTTCACAACCGTCTGGCAAGAACTAACACTTAAACTAGTGTTCAAACTGGATTATCATTTGTTAGGTAATTTCTGAAACAAATGAAATAATACTTTGATTAATTCATCAATGTTTATGAATCTATATAAGCCTGCTTGAGGTTGACCTGTCCCGTCTCCAACCCTGTTTTCCCATATCTTGTTTGGTTTTAAGTGGTCTTTAGTCTTTAGTATTATAACCCAAATGTAAGACTAATTTTTTTTGGCCGTGGCTTAAAAAAGGCTTGATGTCGAATGGATTTTTCCAAATTTTGTCTAATCATCACCACAAACATAACATTTGTTAGAGACAAGAGTGACAAAAGTGAAAGCAAAATTATTCACATTTTCATTATTTCCAAATCTTCAAATTTGGCTTAGAAAAAGTAATCAGCCCCTTAACACGTTGTGGATCCCCTTTTACTAAAACAACAGCTTCAAGTCCTTTGGTGGTATACATCATAAGAGGTGCACATCTGGAGGCAGATTTATTTTTCCCAATTCTTCTTTGCATGACAGCTCAAACTCCATCACATTAGATGGAGAGCGTTACCCTTCCACAGTTTCTGGATCAGATTGGCCCAGTCAAAGCATAGACCTTTCACACACATGCATAGGTTTTGTTTTGAACTCTTCCATTGTGTGAAAAATCTTTGTGCTAAAGGATATTGTCCTGGTAGTAGGTAAACATCCACCCCAGCTTTAAGTCTCAAGCATCAACTCCAAGATGTGGAAAAGTTTTGGGGAATTAGTTAGTTGCCGCTTTTAAGGGGTACTTTTTCAAGCCACTTAAAAAAACAAAGATAAAAACATTTGGCATATCATTTGGATTGCAAAAATGAAATAAATATGCAAAATGCTTGAAATATATGTTCAAGAATCAAAACTGATCAATTTGGGCACTGAGTGGATAGCACTCTCGCTTCTCAGCAAGAAGGTCCTGGGTTTGAATCCCAGTCAGATCAGGACCTTTCTGAGTGGAGTTTGCATGTTCTCCCTGAGTTGGCATAGGTTTCCTCCAGGTACTCCGGTTTTCCATAAAAACATGTACCATAAGCCCGACATGTGCCTCCTGTACTGGCGACCCCGCTCGCATCTCTGTGTGGAGTGAGAGACAAATGCCCAAAAAATAATAAGTAACTGCTTTGTGACTCTGGTCTGAGAAATGCGGTATAAAAATAAAGATTACTTACTTACTTACTTATTTTTTTATCAAAAAAAATCCCTATATATTTGAGTAATATTTCCTTATATTTTAGTATTGCATTCAGTTGTCCTTAGCGGTATTGCATGCCCTTACAATCAAAACCAAATTTGAATCATGACAACCGTAAATGCTCAATATCAAAGCGATAAAAACGTGTAATAAAGAGGTTTTATTTGTGTTCTTCCGCTTTGCCAAGGCTAGAGGTGTTATAATATTGTTAGCTCAAGTGCGTGGCTGATACAGTGGCTCGCGGAGGTCAGGAGAGCGCCATTCTGTTCAAATGTAACAAATCTTCATCTTGTCCACCTTGATAGAATTCCCCCTCCACTGGGCAACCGTCTCAGTGGCGCCTGTTTGGTCTTCACACACCAGGGATTTTCAATCTACTCCAGCTTAAAAGTTATGATATATATTATTGCTGACAAATCTCCGCAGAGGCTATAGATTCTGCGATTTATTCCGTTGTTTCTTAATTAACTGCTGTAGCCGAGCATAACTTTCTGTGGCGTGATTTGCATATGTCTCGGCTGGATGTGTCATGTTTTTTTGGTTGTGTTTAGGGTGAAATATGCCCTCTCCGCGCCCGTGAGGACAAGCACGAGAGACACGCTGTAAAGAAGACGACAAGACGTAAGTAATTGGTGTCTCCCAGCATGCTTTGTGTTGTGATTAGTGTAGTTTTAGTAGTTTGGACACAAGAGGCTCCATTTATGATTCCTCTACACCAATTACCCGAACTGACTTTGAGATGGGGTACCTCACTTGGTATGTTTATGTGGTTTTTAGTAGTAAAACTAAATGAATTAAAAAAGCTGTCTCTTCAGCTCAACTATATCACTATATAACACTTAAAGCTGAGAGCTGATTGGCTGATGGTAGGTAAAAGAAAAATAATTGGGTTAATACAAGGGAATTTGTTATAGCGAGGAAGATCAGACGATTTTAAATATGATGTTTCACTTATTGTTGAAAAAAACTGCATACGCCAGCTTCAACTGGACCCACGTCAGGGCAATATGGTCTTTTTGATGATATATGAAACTTGTTTTGGCTATTGGGAAATTTGGCCAAAACAGTATTCACAAGTTTGCAATTTACATCACGTACTATATAAACTATTATACAGTGGAAATCATCCATAGTGAAAAAATAAATTCATACAACTGTTTACAACTCAATGCCACCATATTGAGAGAGATATTTTTTCAGTTTTTTTTCCTTTACTTTGTGAAAAGTCAGAAGTTAATATACCTTTTATTAGTATAGTAAGAATCTTTGTAAAATCTTCCGAGACGACTGCAGTTGTGATTTAGGGCTATGCAAAAATACATTGATTTTAATTGTTTGAATTGAGTCAAACAGTTTGGGTATCCTTACACAAGCTTCTCTAGTTCTGGCCCATTCCTCTTGACATAACTGGTGTAAATGAGTGATCTTTGTTGACCAGCACTCTCACAAACCTTCTGAGATCTGTAAACTTCTGGTTTCCACTGCAACACAAATCTTAGGACACGCTGGTGAACTTTTTCCTTTTCACAAATGTGTCCTTTTGCTTCCATTCTTTTGTCATCTCCCCACACCTGAATGTGTTATGTCCAATACATAACCATACATTCTAAGGCGGCCTGCAAATATTAATATTCGATCAGTCAAGTCAAATGTATAATCAAGCTGTTTGGATTTTTAAATACTTTTTGAACATTATACAAATCTGCCGACTAATCTTATTTTTATCCATACACATATCTTTGGTTTAGTTTTGATTTAGAAATAGCAACTGAGCCCCATGATTGCATTCATTTCGATATTGTGGCTTTCATCGATCTGTTGTCTAACTTTTATTGGACAGATGTAGTCTTCTCTGCAAAGTTAAGTATCTCGTTCTGCTACTTTAGTTGGGGAAATTAAAAAACCCAAATCACCTTCACAGTACCTCTTCATTTGCCTGGTTGGGCGTTAAACTTCAAAGACGCACTCCCAATGCTTATCTGTTGGCCTAAAAAAGAAATCTCTCTAATCATGGCAGGGGAGCGTAATTGCCCCAACACGGCATGCTTCCTCCCACTTCCCTCGCGTGGACATATATATCAAAACCTACAGCAATTAAGTACATCCCTAGTTCTTTGAAAGAGCTTGGACTGAACAGCTCTCCGCTCACAGTATTTCCACCGCGCAATTGATTTCTTGTCATAGATCACAGACCACTTGTCATTCCCCTTTTTTCCAATCCCCCAATGGCTAAGTGTCGTGGGCAGAGAACCTCCATGCGTCTTTTGCTCGGGCACTTGGATCAGCGGAGAGAGCTATAGCCAGCCCAGAAATCAAATGGGATCAGTCTTCCTCATTGGCGGGACTCCATTGTGCGTCCCGTTGGAGATTGGTGCAGGGCAGCCAGCACCGCAGAGATAGGGTGACTGGTAAGGATTGAGATCAGGAAAAGCATCCCCCTCTTTTTCTTTTTTTTTTTTTGCTGCCTTAATCTTTATCCACCATTAACCCCAGTGCCCCAGTGTGTGGCGAAGATCAGGCCCATTGGTCAATCCTCTATTCACCGCCACCCAGAATATTTTAAAGTTAAGCCCTCTCTTGCTTAACAAAAAAAAGTCTTACTCATCAAAGGCTCACTTTCCCCTGGCTTCCTTCCTTCATGCGATCCGGTCCCATTCCAAGATGGACCGTTGGACTGTTTTGTCTTCGCACGTGCGGAGAGAAAGCGAGAGAAGTGTTGAAACAGTGGGGAAGTGTTTTAAAAGTTTTGAGAGTTTTCAAATTTGAATGTAATACCCCTTGGTTTTGGGGTTTGATAGTATCGTGCTGAGAGCAAATTGGGCCAGTTGTAAAAGGAACAATGATGTCCTGCTTTGGTGGAGGATTATAGGAGCTCTGCACTTGTTTTTAATAGACTCTGGAATGTGGCAGTTTTTTTCACGATATTTTTCACACCTCCATGTGTACTCCTCATGTTTCACCCAAGCGTTTTATTTATGAGGAAGTAAAAATAGAACCAGCTGGAAATATGGCCGGAACATTTGAACGCTGACACTAATTCATTTTTGAGATATTATTGTGGAATTTACGGTATATCTTCCATTCAGCTGTTTTTCTGGAAGGGTCTCCACTTTGGTTTTGTCTCCAAACTACTTTCCGATTTAAAATTGAACTATTTTTTCAAAGTGTGTACATTTAAGATGAAGAGATCCATTATTTGCCCCACAGTGGGGACATTTTCTTGGAAAGATCCATCTTAAAAACTCACCTTTTCCAGCCACAACAGGTCATTATGTTTTCTTGGACCAGCTCTAAGCCCAGTCAAATGGCTCTGCTTCACCACGTCCAACCAGTAACCTCCATTAATGGCCTGTATTGCAACTGTTTCATTAGAATTCACTTAAGAAATGGCTCCTATTAGTCTCCTTTCAAAAATCTAGTTACAAGGACAATTTTCTTTTGGATTTTCTTTTGAAAGGCCACAACAAAGTAACAAACAACTGTAAAGTGGAAGCAAAAATCTTTACATAAACATGACAAAATGTGCAAAAGTTCAAGTTGCATTTTGCAAGACACAGTATGGTATGAATGTTACTTCTTTTATAACTTCTGTTCACAATAGGACTTTAAGCAATATAGTGAATGTATTTTCCTATTACTGAAAAATACATGGCAAACATTCTCACCGTGAGAACGGCAACGGTTTCAAACCTTTTTTTGCCCTTTCTACTTTCTAGGTTGGTTAGGAAACAAAAATCCCCGGTCATATTTATTCCGTATTAGATGGGATCAATCCAAATACATTTTCTTATGGGTTAGTGGAAAGGGTTAGGGTCAAATGTGTTGAATTTGTTTTGCTTTTTTCCCCCATAGAAAACATCAGCCTCAATGTTATTTTATGAGTGGAAAGTTTGTTTATAGCTCATGGGTTACATCTGTGGTCATTTAACGTGTCCAAATAATTACTTCCATTTAACATGACAAATTCCTGAACAAACTTATTTCAGTAAGGTTTGGACTGAACAGAACTGGACCAATTGTAAAGATTTTTTCTGGGTGGCGCAGAAGTTAGAGCTTGTGCTGCATAGGGCCTGTCTTTTCATCTAACTTTTATTAATTGGTTCTTGGGTTCAATGTTTAAAAAAAAAAACTAAACTATTTAGTTGTTTTCATTTGTATTACTGTGTACCTCCGCTTGGGAAATTCTAAGACGTTCTACGATTTAAGCAAAAATCACACCAATGAGGCTGGCTTATCTCCTTCTAGAAAATATCCACAGGTCTTAACTATTTTGTTACAGTTGTGATAAAAAGAGCTAAAGAGTAAATGTTAGCGCCCAGACTGTTGGCTTTCTTCTGCTAGCGCATTTTTAAAAGAACATTGGGATCTTGCATTAATTTTTATGGTTTGGTGTGTGTCCTCTCTTCCTCTGTTTCAAGTTGTAGTATGTGTTGAAAAAAAAAGAAAAAAAAACAGGTTTTGATTGTGTGCATAGAGCCGGGTGGAGGTGTTGTGATTCAGGAATGGAAAAAAAAGGTTACGGCCTCTGCATACTTTGGGGCCCCTTCAACAGTTCTGTACTACACAAATCTGAGATGACTTGGTATGGAAATAAGTAATTGCAAACACAACAGGAAATTTGATCATTTCTGGAAATAGCTAGACGTGAGCTGTGTAATAGAATGGTTTCTTAAAATAGAAGTTAAAGCTCAGGTACCTAGCTCATTCATTTCATGTATAATACATTGTTTGCCCCAACAGAAAGAGTCTTGCAAAAGTTATGAACAAATCAAACCACAACATGCTGTCTTTAACTCCTTGACTGGCATTGACGTATTTGTCTGAGACCCTCTATTTGATTGGGGATTACAGGACAATAAAAATAGCTAGAAACAAACTTATTTTTGCTAATCAAAGTAGACAATCCAGTCTTTCAGAATCTGGTTTCATATTTCACATAGTCTTAGGAAATAATATTTTGTGGGTCTTGAGAATCAGTGAAATCATCAAAAACGTCTGGCAGTCAATGAGTTAATAATAGAACATTTGTAATCTATTGCATAATGGTAATCAAATGCCCTGTGAGTCACTAGTTGACACTGTAGGTTGAGAGCTGATTGGCTGAGTGAGGGTGGTCCTCTCTTTGTCACTTTTCTGTCTTACAAAGTTGATCTAAAGACATGACCGAGGCCAAAAATACATGAAAGTGATAAAATAGGCCTAGAACCAAACTGTTTTGAGTGTGAAGAGCTACTTAGATGGATTTTTATAGCTCATTCAATGACATAGCATCATCTTACCCTAAGAATTACAAGGTCCTATGTGAAATTTTTAGTTGAAAAAGTGATTTGTATATTCTTAGCCCCTGGATATGTCTTGCATTCTAACCCTCTACTGCTCATATAGCTCGAGGTTGAATTGAGATAAATAGAGGATTAATTGCGTTGTCGCTGGACTCTATGGCACCCCTCCAAGTAGCTGAGATTATTGTGAAAGCCAAGCCTCAGCAGGCATGACACCGGAGCGCCCTGACATCGGTTTGAACCCCGGTTTTCAGGTGGGAAGAATTACGAACGGCTCCTACGCGCAGGTGATCATGTCCAATGAATCGGTCGCACACAGCCCAGCATTCTTCACCCAAGGTCTAAATGCTGATTGTCTTGACAGATTGAACTTGTGTGTTATCACCAAACTGTCACGCAGGCTAATTTCTCCGGGGCCAGTTTACGTTAGCCCTTCACCGTGCTGTATTTTATTGGAATATTGTCATCGGAACAGAAAGCCGAGTTATTTTGACCTGTGCTGATTAGGGATACTTCGATGTTGCAGAGGTCTTTACTCACCACATACTTTGTTTTGAGTTGTTTTTCTTTTGCTATTCGTCTACTTTTGATTGAATTACATGGTCTGTGTTTTTACAGCATGACAGTATGACTATGGTATTTTTGTGAAAGGCCTTTTCCCTGTTTAATTCAATGCTTATATCATTCCCGTATATTACTGTAATAAGAAACAGTCTAAATCGCTGTTTCGTTTTGAGCTTTTGACCAGGGCATATTGGTCTTGCGGTGGTCGTGCAAATTTTGAATGGAAATATAGAGACACAGTTGGGTTTTTAGATTAGCATTACTTTCTCTTTTTCAAACCATAGAAATGTCAGTCTTTTCGTCAAAACCGTAGTACAGTAGTTCCTATAGCTATCACAAGCCCTTTGGCACATCACCTGTCTTGGGATGCATGCGTGCATATTTTGGCTTCTGGCAATGTTTGAGAAAACCTTTCTCACATGGAAATATAGTAAGCATAGGGGCGACCACCGACAGTCCAATGAGCTCTTATCCAATGGTTTAAAGCAGAGGTACCCAATGTGTGGATATCCCTAATGATTTCCTGAATAACTACTTCTACATTGTATTTCAACTATCTTTTTGATGCAAACATTATTTTTAAGTTATATTAGATCAAATATCACAATGACATAACTCAAGTAAGCAGCGTTAACATGAATTCTGCATCTTTTGATACTTAATATTAAGATTATATAATATTGTATACAGTTTAGGGGTTGAGGGTGGGGATGTGGAGACTGAACAGCTTGGGAAGTTAAAGTTTGCAGTAGAGAAACCTAATCATAGAAAGATATGACTTCAGAATTGTCTGATCCAGGGGGTGCAAAGCCTTGTGTTTAAAGGTATACATAAAATAACTTAATTTACGTTTCAGAGTTGAGTTCATTGATGATATTATGATATTCAAGGCCTATTATCTATGCTGTCGTTTACTCAAATCCACAGCCCACATTTTCCACGGAGGATGAACTTCAAATCCTTGCACTTGGTCACAGCCACTGACAAAAGCTTTTACTCCAGAGGCAACAAGCCAAGTCTTTTGTTCGCGATGATCATTTGATCGCGCCTTGAAAAGAGATACCGGCAGCAGCGGCGTCTTACAAGAGCTTCAAAATCTGTCTGTCTAAGTCGCCGCAAAAACCACAGGCCTCGACAGACAAGCCTCGCTGTACCTGCCTGCTTGGCCAGAAAATATGCGAGTGTGCATGGAGGAACTCGCAAAGTGTAGCAGCAGCAGCAGCAGCAGCAGCAGTAGTAGCAGTAGTAGCAGGCTCGATTTGGGTCACAGAGTTGACAGACAGTGGAATGCGAATGTGTGTATGTTGACAAACTCCACTGCACTGTGAATGGGGTTTGTGATTACACCTCATCATGCGTGCTGCATCGCTCCTGTCCCCGCGCGCACCCTCCTGCCTGCCTTTCTGTTTCTCTTACCCCACCACCCCCCCGCCCACCAGTACCCCTTTCTCTCCCCCCTCCCCTCTCTCCGTCTCCCACTCACGCCACGCTGCTCTGGACCCTCTTGGGCAATCATGTGGTCACACTACCTGACTCCTTGCTGCTCAAGAGTGCAGTTGACAAAAACAGCCCGAGGCCCGTCATGTGGAAAAGATTCAGTCGGCACTGCGCATACATTCAACGACCCCCCAACACTCCTCTCGCTTTCACTACCCCATAACCGGAGCGCCGGGGTGTTGCCTCGCTCCCGTTCACCTGTGAAGGGAAATGCCAGGGATTGTCCGGATTCTACGGCGTGGGAGATATTTTCGTGTTTGCAACTTTGTGTTCATGATGCGTGGATGCTGCTTTAAGTAGTTGTGTCCGCTGTCTGTGCGCATGTGTGTCTGTTTGTGTGTGTGTGTGAGAGAAAGGTGGGCAAGCAACTCTCCTTTTTGTCAGTTGAGTTGTCGTGTAACATAAAGCCGGCGGTCAGCCAGAGCTCAGAGCTGTCAGTCAAACGTGGTGGTCCCGGGCTGTTGAGCTGCCCAGTGCCCACCTGTGTTTATTGGACAAATGCTGCTCCATTCTAACTCATCCAGAGCGCCCTGCCTTCTCAAAGTTGACTTCACGCTTTCTGTTTGCTTCTCTTTCTATCAATCTTCGCACCAAAATGCACTTCTTTATTTTATTTCAGATCAAGTTTTTTTTTTTTTTGACATCAAAGCAGCAGTCATCTCAGATTGATCGGTTATTTGCCTATAGGAACATTGAAAATCAACAAACACAAACTGCTACTTGCCAATAGAAACAAGAAAATTATTCAGCAATCCCAGATGCCTGTCTCAACTTTTTTTCTCTGTGTGCCCCCTCGCCAGTGTGAACAGGCTGGGGGGAAATGTTTCATGCAAACTTATTCTGGGAAACTGTTTTACAATCATTGTTTTCTTTATGGAAGGTTTATTTTATTGTATTTCTTTGCATTATTTAGGCATTTTAACCAAATGATTGCTTTCATTTGACCTGAAGTTTGAGCTTTTCTGGACAAAATGTGTACATGGTTGGACTGAACTAAACCAAAAGAAAGAGAGGCTTGTTCCTGAAGACTGATAGACAAATTACTATTATTTTTCATTCTCAAATTAGATTCTAGGTCTAGAATCAAAGGCCTTGTTTGATAGTTTTCTTGAAAGAATAACATATTATGCCTTACTAGCACATATATTACCTCTTACTGTCAATAACCATTTCAAGGATCCCCATAATTGCCTCAGTACCTCTTGGGTACCCCAGGTTGAGAATTACTTCAACCAAGTTTGTCCTGTGGGCATATTTATCAGAAAGTAAAAACTTGGACTGACGTGATTGATGTGTGCAAAATTCAACCTGGACTGAGCAAGAACTGAACTCTTGATTTGTGGAGGATGGACTCCCAATCATTTGCAAGTTCAAGTCTTTGGTGCCCAACGCCAATTATATGTTTTACTATTTATTTTCTCTCTGTCTTCCTTCTCTTTCTCCCCACCTTTTTTTTCCGTTCGCATCCAATTTTACTTTGTATTATTTTGGGACCGCTTTGTCAGCTGCCTCCATGGCGGGCAGCGCTCATCTCTCCTCCTCACCTGGTTGAACACGCGCACAATCACGCACAGTCCGCCGCCGTGGCTGGATAACTGATTGAAACTTGTGTCGCAAAGTTGCTAATGCTCACTGAAGCATTATATTGCAGATAAAGTAAATAAACTAGGTTAGCTCGGGAGAAATCTCTGGAATGGGCTGCAGTTATGTGGAAGATGAGGCACAGGCGCACAAACAGATGCGGCGAGAGAAGAGACGCACTCGGTTGAGAAGATGTCAGCGATGTCGACGTGAGAGGCGAGTGAAGTCCGATATTGTATATGGCTCAAGAATTTCGCAAGTTTCATGTTTTTTGAGGAGCCCTCTAGAAATGTAGCAGCCGCATTCAAAGACCTCCAGGCAAGTGGGTGTAGCGTGTATCCAGTGCTATATACAGTGGGTGCCTATACCAATGTCATCATGTTTTCAACTTTACCTACTTTGAGCGAGCTTGGATTTCAGAAACTTTTTTCGAAGAATTGCTTGCACTTTCTAACGTTTTGCGCACTTTCATGAAGCGGCGTCTGAAGAGCCGTTGGACAGCTCCCCAATCTCTACCCGTGGTCCAATAGGAACTTATTATTTCAATTTCCCCCAATAATTAAGGTCTATCATGCTGATTGACTCATTTTGCACATTTTGCTGGTATCTACCCTTCCACTATGGTGTATTAATCAAGATTAAATTGAAATGAAATAAAAACAAAAATACAGAGCTAGATTTTTCCAGAGGAACGCAGTCTTTGGAATGAATACTTGTACACCGAGACGTTTTACTTTTGACAGAATTAACTTCAATCAATAAGTTTTAATATTTGTTTAAAGCATCAAAAACAGCTATGTTTTTCCAAAAACTTAATTATATAAGTTCAACATAGCTCCAGGGACCCTCCAGAAGTAAGCGAAATGTCTGCTTCTTCAGTC
>JAPMNZ010938660.1:0-11303 GCA_029875035.1 Pomatoschistus microps | reverse complement strand
TTTTTGATTATTCTGACCTGGTTTTATTCTACAATATTTGTTCTCTTGTAGTTGGCGTTTTCTTCCTGTGTCCTGTGTTTCACCGGTGTCTCCCTGAGTGCATGTATTCCCTGTGCTTTTCCAAACTTGTTGTCTGTCCATTGTCTACACCACATTTGTTCCTGGCTTGTTTTCAGTTCTGGATTTTGTATTGTGGCTTGTGATTTATTTGATTGAATTACTCACTTTTTCATTTGACCTCATGACTTGTGTTTTGCTGTGATAATAACGTGTAGCACCAGAGCGCAAGACAACAGAGAGCAATTCTCCGACCTCTTGCTTGGAGTATTGCTCATTGTTAATTTTAACAGTTATACAAGTTACATTTAATCTGATAATTACTTTTTGCTTAACTAAATGCATGTCTCCTTCAACAATGCTCTGCTAAACCTGACCCTGAGTTGGTCTAGGAGTGGACTAGAACAACTGGATTTAATGCATGCTTAGATTCAGTCATCAAGAAAAACTATATACCTAAAGGTCTTTATTTACAAATGTTACAATTAATTTACATTTGTTGTTATTTTGGTCCACAAGAGTATGCCTTGCCAGATATTATTGAAATAGTTACATTATTAGCTTCTGCCAATGTCCCTTTTCCACTGACATTAGTATTTGTGTAGAAATATTTGAAAAATCTTTGACTTGGATACAGGCCTGTTTGTTTACATCCGAGTGTGTGGCCTTGTGGAACCACTTTGCTGATTTATTTTTCCTGTTTTATGCCTCATTGCTGCAGCCTATAACCTGCACCCCAATCTTTCCTACTCCCTTTATGATCATGTTGAGTTGTAAGCTCTACTTTTTCTCTCACCGTGACACGGCTTTTTCACTTTGCAACCGCAGAAACCCCAAACCTTGAAACCATTGTACGCAGCCTATATTCTGGAGCCCCCTCCTTTGCCATCGCATACCAACCTCTAGAGATTCCCATTGAGTGACCTCAGCCTAAAGACTCCGGTCTGGTCTTCATTAAGTCCCTGAGTCACTGCAGGAGAGGCCTGGAGAGCTCCAGCCCACACCCTGATCCAGATGGAAGCTCTGCCCCAAATGTGATGTCATGGCTGGGGCCCCCGACACTGGTCACCTCCCTGCTCTCGGCTCATATCTGGGCTGCAGACCAACGCACTTTTGTGATAGCGGGGAGCCTAGAATACAGAGCACAAAGGCATTTTAAATTCATTGCCAGATACTGTGGGTCTGTTATTGCAAAATGTTGATATCTGATCCCATTACCTTACATGGAACAATGCAACCGAGTCCTGGCATGAATTACAACGCTCAGAATAGTGGGGTGCAAGGGGCCCGTTTTGTGCAGACTTTCTACAGCTGTTTAAAATGGGTACACTGTAGTCCATATGAGGGGAAACATGTGATATGGAGTGATTATGTTGCAGGCTGAGCATCAACCCATTGACCTGAGAAAAGTGTAGGATGAGAATAAAGCGGCCACAGAGCTGGGATTGTTTGGAAAGTCCAGGATGACATCTTTCAGTATTTTTATTCCGAGGGATACGTATCAGTCTGGCCACCACTCCCTTCGCTCACGCCTCGGTGCCAGACTCGAACAGAACCATGCAATCACATTTTGTTTATTTCAGTGATGCATGTGAATAGAAGCGGCTCATGATCGTCTGCCTTTTACAATGAAATGTACTTCCCTGACTTCAGATTTTTGGTTGGAGAATTGCACCCGAGTCTCTCATCGGATTTTGGGGAAATATGCACTGTTTTTCATTTCTCAGTGATGCTATAAGTCACTGAGAAAAGTGTTCATGTACGTATGCTAGTCAGAGAGGAAACAGTTACAGTACTGTACTTACCGTACTACTATAAATGTTTAGAGGAGTTTGTATCAGTCAGAAATATCGTGGATGTGGAGATATTAGTAACATTCTTGGAGAAGATACTGTCATTAAATATTTTTTTGAGCTTTTAACCATTTTACAACATTGTTACCGTATCAAAAACAGACCTGGAGTGGTTTTTAGATCCATTCACAATATCTTAGGAACTTAGAGATACCACTCTGGCACTTCTCTTCTGTCTAAAAGCTCCTGTCTCAGTCCTGTATGGTCATAGTATGATGCTATACCATACTCCGTACATCCAAACCCAATTCAAACCTACATTGCTGTGAAGATGAGGGAAATTGTGTTCTGCAGGTTTGAAATTAAATGTAACTAACTCTTTGTACCGCTGTGACAACACGCTCATGTTTTCTGCCTTCTTAGGTAAAAGGCAGTAAAGGTATTCCTTGGGAAATTACCTTCTTTACAATTGCATGGCTGTGAATTTTCAGTTGGCAATTTTCACTTTTGTAAATAGATAAAATAACATTTGTAAAGAAATAAAATAAATTTAGCCCCTTCCCTTTGGTGGTGGCCTTGTGAGTTACAGACAGAAAGCATTGTTCACCCGTCACACTTATACAAAATATTTTTTTTGTATAAAATATATTCTTATTAGTCTCAGTCAATTGTTTAATATAAAAAAACATAACATGTCTTCTTTAAATCAAGGAAGGGACCAAAGCAGAACGACAAAATAATATGTAACAATATTCATAGAATTTAATGAAGGTCACGAAGTACAAAATAGTAAAAGCTAAAAATCTAAATGTAGGAACTAAACATGGGGAAGGACAGACCATTAACGTGACAGATACAGTATACAGGGAAACTCATAGAACTGAAATATAAAGTTAAAAATACATTTATGCAGTCACGGGGAGAACATGCAAACTCATCACAGAAAGGTTCTCACTCGTCGTGTTTAGTTATTTCCAGCCACTGTACCAGACTCTAACAGAACATTGACTAGCAAATGAGAATTATTGCACGTCTTTGAAATATCAGTATTGCACTATCCATGATTTGTTCGAACCATTTTGCAGGACCAGTTTGGGGACTCCCTTCTCACAAAAATCCTTCTGTGCCTGTTGTCGGCAAAGACTCCAAATCCTCTGTGACAGCCACTGATTAGTCACGGGACAGTGAAATAGTGCAAAGAACATCTCAAATGTTTCCATGTTGCACTTGAGTTGCAGGCATATTTATTTAATTACATCAACTTTCAAAAATATGAGCAAACTCCCTGTCATCTCCTCATGGACTTCACCCAGTTCTTCAAAACAAACGCTGTGTGTGTTTAAGTCATCAGTGAAAAAAAGATTTGCATTGTGTTGTGCATTCACTCAGATTTGGCTGGGTTTGGTCTTTGTTAAAGCTGGGCCACTTGACTTTATTTTTTCACGAATAATACATGTTGCTTTTTGTTCCCACAGAAATAGTCTTATATAAGTGAATATATAAGCCACAACACGATCTTTTCACCTTGTTAGAAATCATGTTATCTTTTTCATATTTGTTAGAAAGAGCCCTGTGAGTCAGGGAGTGAGATCTGATTGACTGAGTGAGGGTGGTCCTCTCTTCTTACTTCTCTGTCTGAAAAAGCTGATCTAAAGATGTGACAAAGGCCAGAGAACACATGAATGTATGAATGAAGAAATGCCTTTACGAGTCCCACAGTGTGTGTTTTGGTATGGATTATATGTTGTTCTATGTAACTTTAGAACTAATACCGATTTTGTCAGAATATCAACATTACTGCCCCTTTAAGACAGAGAGAGGGGTTTTGCTTTGTTTATGGGGGTATGGACGAGCGAGCGTAGCCGTAAGAGCATGTAACTTTTTGCTCCTGGCTGACCCCCCCGCCCCCACTGATCCAGTAGGACCTGAGGGTGACTTCCCAGCCTGTATTATAGAGAGCTGGGATGGACTAGTTTGGACTCTTGGGCTCGGTGTATTAACTCTCTATGCAGCATGGAGCAGGCCTGATGCTGAGGCCCTAAACATTCCTGGGTCCTCTCTCTCTCAGCCATCTCTCCCTGGGGTATGATATTTTGTCTATGTGTAGCTTGTAATAAATCAGTGGCATTAGATGTTCTCTTTTATATCTATTTGGTTTGGGCCTAGTATGTACACATTACAATTGCAAATAAAAAATGTGATAGAACTGTTTTAGAACCAGGAACTAACTAACTACATGGATTTTATTACATTTATTACATATTACATATTATTTATTACATATACATAATTCATTGTGGTTTGAAAATCAGGCAACCCAGCTGTAAGGCATTACATTTTTTCGACACGATGCATAACTACTTGTTGCCATGGAGTTGTTATTTCTGTGGAAAAGGCATTACTATTTTTTACAAAACTTATATATATATTATCCACAGATATGGTCTTACTATTGCATTTAATGCTAAAGTGGAGAACAATGTCTTTCTACAGGATACACTTTGATTAACTTACAATGTGAAACTAATGTATGACAGTTTTATTACCCGCAAAGTGAGATATATCAGACTTTTATTTGTTATAATGTCGATAATTGGCTCACAGCTTGTAAACAACCCAAATAAAACATTTGGGAAAATGTGAGTATATTTTGAAAATGGGCTGTGAGCCAAAATCATCAACACTAAAACAAAGGCATATGTCACTGTGTAATAATAGTAATAAGTATATATCAAATATTGTTCTTACAATTAACTTGATTTACTGTAATCTGGGGAAAACAAAGGAAGGACTCCAAAAGATAGTATTATAAAAAAAAAAGATTTACAAAAAAGGAGAACGAATTTCCAAAATGCAAAGAAAACTCAAAATATCATAAACTGAAAATAGTAACAGGAGAAACAACCACAGCGACGAAGACTAAGGAACTAGCAACTAATGAGGAAGAGCACTGGGTATGTAGACAGAGAAACACGTAGAGGAGGGGGAGACATTCAACAGGGGAACAGGACAGGAAGTAGAACAGGGGGCCTTTGAGCCTGAGGTCATGGGTTCGAGCCCACCACAAGACTTTCTCCACCGACTCCCACTGATGTCTGCTGTCGTTGTGTCCTTGGCAAGACACTTAACCTCTGGGAACCACCAGCCTCAGTGGGGCGGCTGCGGCTGTAAAATGCCAAACTGCTGATGTGTCCTTAGGCAAGACACTTCACCCCTATTGCCTAGAATGAATCTGGTGTGTGTGTGTGAATGGTTGGTGGTGGTCGGAGGGGCCAATGGCACATACTGGTTGCCTCGCTTCTGTCAGTGTGCCCCAGGGCAGCTGTGGCTACAGTAGTAGTTTATCATCACCTTGTTTGGAGTGAATGAATGATGTAAAGCGTCTTTGAATGTCCAAAAAAGTGCTATACAAAATTTATGTTTTGTTATTATTATGATTTAAAACATAAAAATAAACAAGTGAAACATAAAACGAACAAAGTGAACTGATTAAAAACTACCAAATAAGTCCACACCAGCACAATTACAGATAAAAATTATCTTTTCAATTATGTTTATTTCACCTGTATGAATATGTTTACATTGAGACGTTTTGTGTTGTATCAATATTCTGGATTAACCCGTTTGTACATTTGAAGCAATCTCTTTGGCAAAAATATTTTTGAATACCAACATTTACATTTGAATAAAACCATTTTTAACACATTTCGTATCTTTCTATTGAACAAGGTTAAGTCTTGCCTTTCTCCAGACGGTCATATGCGAGCCCTGAGGACACAGGTCTGAACAGAAGTAGTTTTGTAATATATATCGCTGGTGACACAAGAATAGCTTTGCTCTTACTCAACGTGACTATGGCTTAAATGGAAAAGTGTGACTTGGTTTTGTGCAGCGCTATTGGCACCGTGTTCCCAACAACAGCTGCAGAGGACTGGGGCTTTTGGCTTTCGAGCTTATTTTGTATTTGTCTTGTGCCAGTGGGGAGTTGTGTGGTTACGAGTTGTGAGCGTTGCTGCATTTAAAAGTTTAAGAGCATTGAATCAAAGTGGAGGGGAAATTGGCTCAGAAGGTTTAGCAGTGTCTTTACCACCACACATCTATGTTAGCCATACAAAATAGTGTTCAATTATTCAGAGGGCGACTAATTATCTCTTTTTGCGGGAATGCGTTTTGGGGAAATCATTCTCCTTTAAGGTCAAATGGAGTTTTCTGCCATTTTATTGAGGCTTTTGGCAGGATCGCTTCCTATTTATGTCATTAGTGTTTTATGAGTTTGTGCTTATAAAACTTATTTGGTAAACAGAGATTTCGAAACACATTACACACACTCCCATTAACAAAAATAATGGTAATAACTGTAAGAGCAGTCGAAGAGTGCAGACTTCGATCATTCCTTAAAACAAATCCACGAGCCATGTAGAGACTGTATTTTAGCAGAAGATGCTGATTGGAACATTAGATAGCTGGAGCAAATTTCCTTATGTGGGCATTTGTTCCCAACGAGGTTAGCTTTGCACTGTAACCAGGGTAGAGGTGTTGCTAGCATGGTTGCTAAGGCAAGCTAGAGTATTGCGAATGAAGGCATCTGATTGGTCAATCTTTTGACCAATTGGAGGGGGCTAAACCATGGATTTTTGTCTGTTACTTAGGTAGAGAAGTGTGGTGTCACAACTTCAATTTCAATGTAAGTCAAGAGGAGCCAGAGCGAGTTGGAGAAAAACTTTGTCCGTGAGCACTTCCCTATGAGGATTCATTGGTTTGTATTGTCCGTATTTATACAGTCTGTGGGAGCAACGCCAACATCTAATCATTTGTTCCTTGTCCCATTTCCGAGGTTTCCTGCTATACATTTTTGAGTCATGTTGCAAATAGACAAACAAAGAAGCAAATAAACCTTGACCACAGAACACATATAACCTTTTTATTTATCATAACAAGGTTATAATAAATAATTGTTTTTCATTCATTAAATGCATGTATTTCAAAATTGTTTGTTATTCAAAATCCCAGTGGTTTTTCCCATTCACATATATATACATAGTAGTTGAGTGTCCTGAAGAATTCCTGTTTTAACAAAAAAAAGTATTTTCCTTTTTTTAAGCTGTTTCTAGAAATGCTGCATGACCAAAACTGTTCAAATCTACTGAGCAGCACTACTTTTCCCCTTTTTTAATTGCATACACAAGTACTGTTTTTACACATTGCTAGTGGCCTCTGTTGGTAGCATATAGAGATGGTATATAGAGTAGTCAAAAAGTTAGATATTCAACATGTTATAGATAACACATACTGTTTAGAATGTGTTTTTGATAATGACTTTAGTTGAGTGGATTACATTCTGTGGAATTATCTCCCACAATACTTACATTGTATCGCCCTAAAGCAAAGAATTTTAATAATGATCCTATTTAAAATTTATTTGATATACAGCGACATGTACAATAAGAGCCTAGAGCCTTGCATCATGAATTCCTGTTAATAATCTTATCAAACCGTTGGCATATTAATCCTCGTATTTCAAAATAGCCTGAGTGTATTTCCATGTGTACACAATATATTACAGTTTATAAGTCACTCCATCCAACTTGTATTACTTTTTTGAAGTAGTTTCTTTCTTCAGCGGGCACTTGCTTTGTCTTTCTCCTGCATGGACTAAGAATAGAAAGGAATATAGACCAAAAAAAGATGCTTTGATTTCGCGGATCAATGCCCCACAATTGATCACGTTAGCTGTGTATCTGTAATGTGTCTGGGGAGGTTTCGTCTCCAGCGTTACGAGAGCGCACACACTAAAACAACAAAACATAAAAGGCATTTTGAAGTCAAAGGGCGAACGAGAGCTGAAACTGTACTGGACAGAAAGCCACACATGCTGAATATATTTAGGCGGATTTCTTCACGTTTGGATTGGACTTTTCTTCCCACGAGAAAGAAAAAAGCGAGGTGTTTCCATATGGAAGTCTTCATGGCGATGGCAAATGCAACGGTGTGCCACAGGGCTCGGTACTTGAACCGCCCATCAATAAGCTGCTGTAAAGATGAGACCAGAGACCAGAGAGTACATGCATGTGAATACTAGTGATGGAACCAAACTGTTTGAGAGCCATGAACTACAGATTTTATTACACAGTTCCATCTTATTGTGGTTTGAAAGTTAGATACCCCAGCTTTAAGTTAAAGGTTCATTTTCTAACTTTTATGACACAGTGCACTCCCTGCTTGTTTCCATGGAAATGTTATAGCTTCAGAAAGAGGCTCACTCGGCACAAAACATCAGGTTATTTACCTGTTCCATACATTGAGTCAGCTCGCCTCTCCACAGATATGGCCTGTATTTAGTCTATAGTGAAGGCCCTTTATTTTTTAGATGGACAGAAAAATACAACAAGTACAACATTTCTGACTAAAGACTAAGTTTGAATCTTTCCATTGACCATTTGTCGCATGTACAGGCAAAAATTTAAATATAAGAGTATTGTTTAAAAGTCCATTAATTTCTTTAACTTACGTACTTATGTGAACTTCATTTATAACACTCATCATTGAGATATGTCAAACATGTATTGTTATAATGTTGATAATTGACTCACATCTCATAAAAAACCCTAAAAAAAATATCTCAAAAATGGACTGAAATCCATCCTTCCATCCATCCATCTTCTTCCCCTTATTCCATTTCTGGGTCTGGGGGTTGACAGTCAGAGCTGCACCCAGTACACTTAGCACCAGCCCCTCACTGATCCTCCTGCAGGTGGTGAGTCCACAGGAAATCCAGAAATCATCAAAAGTATGACAAACAAATGCTTGACCTGTACTAAGTATATATGCCGATCACTGTGGTATAAAACATATACCAGGGTCAGCTCCTCTCTCCACAGATATGGCCTGTATTCAAACTATAGTAAAGTCATATTCTTGCTTGTTTCCAATAAAGTGTATAGCCATAGTCTGGAACATTGCACACAAAAAACACATACATGTAGATGGACCCAAGCTAAAAGCAGCACGGGAATGAAAAAAAGGCGAGGTGTTTCCATATGGAAGTCTTCACGGCACACAAAGGCAAACCCACGGTGTGCCACAGGGCTCTGTACTCGAACCGCCCATCAATAACAGCAGAGCAGGAGAAACGGGAGGGAGGCGCACAGGAGAAAGTAGTGAGAATGAAAAATGTATGTCACGAATTGAGCTGTTTTTTATTTTGTGTGCGTGTAGCCGCCGCACCGCTCCCCGTGCCCCTTTGACACCATTTTTCCATCGCACGGTCGGCCTGTCTGCTGCAATATGCCCTGATGGGTTTCAACACCCAACTCTGCAAGATCAAGAAGGACCTCCGCCTCATTTCACTCTGCTTCGGAGGAACAATTGTGCAGTGTGTTGGATTTACTCTTCGAATAAATTGCATTCATGTGACATCACGACATTCCAAAGAGCCTATAGTTTAATGTTGTGGTGGAGGGACGCTACAAAATTGTTCCTCATGACTTTGGGAACTGTAAAATATCAGTTCAATCAATCAATCTTCCTTTAGAGCTCAATTCTCTATATGCTAAGTCAATCTACATGAGACAAATACTATCTCACAGTTTGATATCTCCTCTTCCAGCACAAATCAACCATGGACTGCTGTAATTTCCGGGGCTACTTTTTTTCTAGTTCTCGTTTTCTGCGACAGATTTTGCGATGCGGCCAATATGTGAATGTGTTTTGTGGTAGAGTTGGGCTGTTGTCAGAGCAGAGTTTATGGACTCAGTATCTTGACTCCATGAAGTTTTAGTAGTAGACAAACTTTATGATATGATTAAGATTAAGAGTAGACATTCTTTATTTGCATGTATGTGTCCAACCACAGCTTTAAATAATGATTGAACAATGTTGCTGTATTGAGGTTCCAAACAGTCTATGTCATTGTCATTAAATGTTACTAGTTTTGTGGAATATACATTATGGCAATATCATGGCATATTCTCAAGGGTCTAGAACAAATATCCCTTTGGGGACTTAACCTCTTCATGGTCAGGCGCCTGAATACATCCAGGGCGTGATCCACCCCTACTGTATGTCTCGAACAGTGAGGTCCTCCACTCAGAACCTGTTGATGGTCCCTCGCACTCGTTTTAAAACCAGAGGAGACAGATTCTTCCAGGCAGTTGCTCCTCACATTTGGAATGAACTTCCTCAGTGTCTGCGCATCTTAGAGACTGTCGATGATTTTAAGTCCCAACTTAAGACGCATTGTTTAGACAGGCTTTCTCGCCTCACTGTTCATAGGCCTCTGTGAACTGTGCAAACTGTGTTTATCTGTGTTTTGGTTCTTTAATCTAACTTGTATGTGTATTTTATGTGTTTTAATGTGTGAAGCGCTTTGTGATCCTGGTCTGTGAAATGTGCTATACAAATAAACTTACTTACTTACTTACATTGCAAAGTATTGCCTGCGTGTCAAACAAGCTCACACATCACATACTTACATAGTGATGTGTGAGCACCGAATATTGTATTGCTTATTGTTTATAATGCGATTGAGTGTACTTGTACTTCCTATCATGTCATTTGTTTTATTCATGAATAAAATATCAAGTGCCACCGTGAGATTGTAGGGGCGGCTTTAGTGCAAAAACTTGTTGGTATGATCAATAATACCATTTATTTATAGCACACCTTTCCTTTCAAATGAACCTCAAGTGAAACAGATTAGAATTCAGTTTATCAGTACATGAAAACATTTGCATGTTCATGTAGAAATGCACAGCTGCTCTTTCCTTAGGCACATTTCAATACAGCAATACATCATCTCCTCCCACTTCATTTTGTACCCTCTTGGATTTCTTGAATTGTTTTAGAATTTCCATCTGCATCGCTATAGACTGCTTGTGATTAACAGAAACCATTGCCGTATGACACTTAGTTCTTGCATAATGCTGGTTGTAAGATTTATCATCCTTCATTGATGCTTGGCTGCTTTTCGTCACAGCCCTTTGCGTATCTTGTTTGTGTGCACGTTTTTTTTTTTTTTTGTCTTTGTGGTTTCCCCCTCAGAGTGATACTGACTAGAGGCTCATGGGAAATATGCACTCAGTCAGCTGGCATCCTGGAGGAGACATTGGGCGGAAATGAATGAGAGATTTCTGATTATCTCACTACAACACAATGATTACTGGCTTTAATTTGTGTTTTATTATTGTTGCGGCCTGTTAGTAGCTTGTGGTTTCACTGGCAGTTAGAAGAAAGACTTATAACTTCTAAATGTATAAGAATGACATTTTGCTTTCATAATCTCCTATTGAAGATGCTTAGCTATAACCTTGTTTTAATGGATGCAGTAGTCACATGTTTTAACTACTGATCATGAGAAGCTTCCATTTTAACAATAGGGCTAGTATTTTGATAATCAATTCATTATTTTTTACAATAAATTGAGATCTTGAAAGAGCAGTGAATATGGGACTTTTA
>JAPMNZ010938656.1:0-10705 GCA_029875035.1 Pomatoschistus microps | reverse complement strand
ATATATATATACACACACACACACACACACAACCAGGCATCTATGTGGTTAGCCCACATGCTCGCCCGTAATGGAGCTTAGGGTAAATGAGCTGTCAGTCAGAGTTAGTTGTATAGCCACCTGCGCCAGCCCACTCTGACCCCCATGTCACTCACCGAACACATTCAATTATTAGGCTTTGAGAAAGGAAACTGGTAAAGCTCAACCCCAAACCCCAGCGTAAAATACAGTTCCAAAGAAGTTCAGGGCTACTACACGGCACTAGCACCGTTTACAGCTCCGGAAAGAAAGCAGGCGGAGAACAGGTTAAAACCATTTCTTCTAACCTATGTTCTGATCTTTCAGTGTGAGGGTTCAGATTGAAGTTAAGAGTTTTTTGTTTTTTTTTCTGTTTTTTATAATGATTTTGAATGAAATAGAGGATTTATTTTAATTTTTTAATTTTTCTTTTTTTTTACTGGAATTGTTTTGCTTTATTGCATTCACATCAGTGGCATACTGTAACTTTCAGTTTTATTGTTCATTAAACACACACAAAATACTGTCTATCATAATTAGTTATTGTGAAATTATTATTAGTTATTGTTTTTTGTTCTCAGGAAAGCTTCTTGAGCACATACAGTATGTAATTATTAATTTCCATCAATCCACGTGTCAAATACAGACAACGGCAAAAGGCCTTTTCCCTTTTACTCCTATCACAGTGACAGTATGTACAGTATAGTGAAAGTATCCACTGAAGTAGTTTTTAATATTTTAATACATTTCTTACAAAAATGAGCACTAAATAATAATATGCTTTGTGTTGAGCTCATATGTATGATAAACAACTATATTCAAAGAAACGTATTTGCATTGAGTGAAGAGACAAGGAAAGAAATAGCTTTTTGCTGTATTTCTTTTTTCTGTATTTGATTAGTGTAGAACTCATTTGCATATTCAAAATAATTCATTTATTAAGAAACTAGTCATACGAAACAAACGCAAAACGCTTCCACAAGTGCATGTCAAGGCAGCCCATGGGACTTACTTTCATTCAAGCAGGACACTGTTTGGTCTCTCAGTGTTGCAAACTGTACCATAGACACATGCAGTCGTTTCCTAATGAAAAGGGAAATAACTAAATGGTTCTTGTTTACAGTGTGCCACGCACTCCGCAGCATCCAGAAGCAAGCTGTGTTACATGTTCTATTAAAGGAAAGTCATGGGGGTATAGATGGACCCCTGCTGCCTCACTTGCTGCTTCTTCTTCTTGTAACTGATTTGATCGTAATAGGCACATTTAAATGCTCATCACAAGCTTAAAGGAAAAATATTAAGTATTAAGAAATGCTATGCACTATAGGGAGAAGTGGATTTTCTTTTCTTTTTCAAATTGAGACTAAAGACACTGTTTTTGATTAGCAATAATGTGATAAAAAGAGAAAAAGTCTATTGAACATACTATGGTCAGTCTGCCATCTAGAAGGGAGCAGTTTGTATACATTTGCTGAGACAGTATGAAGAATTGCACGATATTTGAAACGGTTTGGAACAGAGGAAAATGTTCCAAACCGTTGATGTTGTGCAAAGTGAAAAAAAATCAGTTTCACGGAAAATGAAAAAAAAGTGTTTTTTAAAGGTTTTCAAATCCCAGACAGTTGATGGTATTTAGTTTGCTGGCGGTGACGCTCTGGTGCGCGCCTGAAGTTGATAATCATCTGCTTTGTCACGAGATAGCACAGGGAGTCGGAGCAGATGGCAGTAGTTGTATTTTGCCTCAGATGCTTGCGCTGAGAAAGGAATGCTCTGCTGAATGCCAAACATGGTCTTCAGGAAAAAAAAATGAAGCAATCCAGAACTCCTTACAGGCAAACAGTTTGTTGTGTGATAAACCCCCCCCCACAGCTAAACAGAACTGTTTTAAACCTGGATTGTCAGGGAAGTGGCCTGTGTCACATTTTCAGGAAGATCAGGAATCTGAAAAATGCAGCCTCCCCGTGTTTAATTCTGACTCTGGACACTACAGTCCAGTCCCTGTGCTCCTCAGAGTCCGGGCTGGTTCATATGGGACAAACATGTGACTAATATATTTTCTGTGTGAGGCCATGGAGAGACTTGTAACAAGCAGAGCTGTTTTAAAGTCTATTCTCTGAGCCACAGGAAGCCAGTGCAGAGACCTGAGAACTGGACTAATTTGGTCGGGACTCGAGCTGCTGCATTCAGCCGTTACATTTTTCCTATAGGGTTGTATTTGAAGTTGTATTTATAAGTTGCAGCCCCAACTCTGTCAAGGTGAAGTGAGTCCTGTACAGAGAAATCCCAATGTGCATTGATGCACAATAATCCTATTACATGTGTTTTTGTCCAATCTATTTTAAAATCCCATTATCACAACCCTTTTGTGATCCAAAAAAGTATTTGAACAACTATTATATCATCAAAATGTCAAGTTGATTACAGCACTAAACATTTCTTAAGATTTCTCGCAAAATAGGAAATGTTGGGAAATGCTGACCCAATACTCAATCAATCATATTGTATTTATAAAGTGCTTTTTATACAATAAATGTTACACAAAGTGCAATACAATTTGATTTTGATACCACATGCTCCCTTCACCTGACCACCCTACAGACCCATCTCAAACCACACACACACACACAGACACACACACACACATGCACACACACACACACACACACACACACTCGCACACACACACATGCACACACACACACACACTCGCACACACACATGCACACACACACACACACTCGCACACACACACGCGCACACACACACATGCACACACACACACACACTCGCACACACACACACATGTACACACACACACATGCACACACACACACTCGCACACACACACATGCACACACAAAATCACAACGAATGAGTAAAATAGATACAGCCACAAAAACAGATGAAGAAGGGTCATCCAGGGTCATTTGAGCGGCCTATGCGTTCACAGATAATTATGCTTTGTGTGATGCGTTTATCCAAAGCTTGTGTGTGCATGTTGTAAAGTGTTTTCCTCAAACATACATGTAATGTGAAAGAAGCCTGAGCCAATGAAAGCAGAAGCCACGATAACTAAGAGCAGAGTTCTCAGACAGACAGCATCATGCTGCACTGTCTGATCAACACAATATCATCGCTGTCTCTCAAAGCTGTGAATCTCTCTTCACAGCTTTTAAAATAGGCCTTGTGAAGATAACAATTTCACAATGAATTGTAAATATCAATTAAAATATTTGATTTAAAACGTTGTTATGTAGAGTAGAGACTGGAAGTGTAACTGTGTAAAACATTTATCTTTTTATCGTTGCCAAAAAAGAACATTTCTGGGCACTGTATATTCAGTATTTAATAACAATGACTTCACACTTTCCAAGTTTTGGGATTAGAAATAATGTTGGTAAAAGAAAATGACATCTCTTTTGCACACTCTATATAATTAATTCCTCTCCTTCGCAACATTGGTGCTTGAGTCAGCATTCGTTATGATTTGATATGACAGCTTTCATTATGATGTCATAATCTGTTTTTTATTGCCCAAAATGTTTTAATGTTTCTATTTTCCCACAGAATTAGTTTATGCATCTCAATTTTGTTTCAGTGCATAAGTCTGCTTAAATGCTCAAAACTATTTCTGCTGAAAACTATGTTATATAATGACGTCATGAATATGGTAAAGAAGCTTAAATCTTCCATAACTTCCCAATAAACTGTAAGATATAGATTTATTGACATTCTCAAATTAGCATAAACAGCAAAAATTAACTCAGATTAACAATTCTGACATGAACTTTAGTAAATTTAAGAGTTTGTGTATGTTTAGTGCAAAATATGGAAAGTGCGTTGATGAAACGTTAGATCAGGATTTTTGGGTCAGATATATACCTGACAGAAAACTGTTGCCATGGATATGGAAAAAAAGATGGACTAAAGCTTTGGGTAAAAAAGCTAACTTTTAGGAAAAGTCGCCAAGTTCTATAGTCCTAGCAACAGTTGTAAAGATATTATACCATGTGAACTAGCACGGGCACTTTTACCCGCCCTGGTCTAGATAGGGTTCAGTCTATATCATTTTTGAAAGATACTGAATAATAATGCATACCTGTATTTCACCTTTTCTTTCCATATTGCAGGCCCAGGTTATTTTAAAATATCTGACAAACAAAATAACCCATGAGTTTTGAGTTTTGAGTTTTAGGACCATATAACTAACTGGTATCATGAAAAAACAGCTTTCCAGAAGTGCTTCTTTTATTCTAAAACACTTATCTGGTAGTCACTCGTTAAACTCATTTACCCTCCGCTAATTAATTCTATTTTCAGTGACAGCCAAAATGGCATAATGGCCTGTCGGCATGCCCTCTCCTGTGCAAAGCAAGCAGGTTAAGGATAATGGTCTCTGTTTTCAACTGTTTTTACAATTTAAATGGGTTCATAATGGTCACTTGTGGAATAATTACATGAGGTGTTTTGCAAATCTAGGTGAACTTTAGTTATATTGGTGGAAAGAGATGTCACTCTGCACCAAACATGTGAACTTTATCATTAAAAATATGTGACCAATGGCTCTATGTGTTTTGTATCATTGCATTTTTTGTTTTTGAGCGGTTTTGCAAATCAACAACTTCGTTAAGTCCTCAGAGATAACGAAATACGGATTAAAAACGGAATAGAACTTAGAATATACGAGGTGCACATCAGCGAAAGATGCAGTGCTGCTGTTTGAGATGAGAATATAAGGTTGCTAACAAAAATCTTTGTTCATGCAAAGTGTGGCTAATCCTAAAACAATAAAGCATGCACGAATCATAAACCCTTTAATGTCTAAAAAGTTGCCAAACTTTCTCTGGCAACACAAGATAACTCTGCTTAACCTTCCCCTGTACGCTTCAGAGAGACATCAGGTACTGCCTCAAGGTGACTTACGATGAACTCTAAAACACTCTCAAATGAAGCCTCAACCTTTCCACAGTTTTGCTCAATTTTTAAAACACGTAAATCCACATTTTCTTGGTGCAGAAGTCTAATGATGACACATGGTTGACACATGACATGGATGACACATGACATGGTTTGCTTCCTATGACGCCAATCGCAGATGGTGAGTTGTTATTTGAAGCTGTCTTTGCTGTAACAGGAGCCTAATGAGGGGACCCCACAGGTGTCGCCCACAGTTGTGCATCTTATCAAGTGTGAGTGAGACGGTGAAAGGCCAACGCAAAGTGAGAAACACAAAAATGATAATAATACTGACCTAAATGATACTAAGAAGAGGCCATGGACTTCACTAGAATTGGAGATTGTGAGATTTAATGTGATGATTTGTTTCTAGCCTGGGACAAAAACATGTTGCTGTGTGGGCTCCAATCCTCTAGAACTGCACAACAGACTGGAAACCCAAAACTAAACTTGTGCATGAATTTGGGGAGGGACGACAAGACGATGGAAGCTTGTCGTTTATTCACAGATCCAGAAAAAGGCAGAAAACATGAAGTTTAACTTGCGCCAAACGGGAATAAATGTTTGGCGCGATTGTGTGAACATCAGTCCTATTTTTCCTTTATTTCTTTCTTGTCAAATGTTTGAAGCGCACCATACGTTATGAATTGACCAACGAGGACCCATGACAGACCTTTGTAGCGCCCAATGAAAGGCCGTGGACAATCAAAACCACACCTCTCCAACAGGAAAATGAATGAATGGTTTCCTGGCTTTATGTTGGCGAGAGCGCAAAAAGAACTTGATTAAATTTGGATCAGTATATTGCTCAGTCCTTAGTTTCTGTTCTGCACTAAAAAATCAGACAGTGATTGATTTATCGCTTCTCTTATCAAGTTACAATTTGTTTCCGCCAGAAGCTAAACGTTTTCTTTGCGTATTTGACTTGTGATCCTTCTAAAAGTGTGTTCTGGAGAGGGTGGGGGTCACTCTCTCTCGAACTGCAAATCATTGCGACGCCAACTTTTAAACTTGCTTGAAGCAAATGACTTTCAGATTAGTATTTTGACTGATACAATCATCTGACAGTAGTACAGTATAATGAGCAGAGCAATGTTCTAAGTGTTTTCCACTCTGTGGAACCACTATCGTCCAATCGTCGACTTAGTTCTGGATAATGTGGCTTCTACCACATGACAAATAACATGACCTTTGCCAAATCAACAGTAATTTCATTAAGTGAAGAAGCTTTGGATGGGAATATTTGAATACTTGCTAAATGTTGTGCTGATGAGGACGACAGACCATGTACGGTTTACATCCCAGACCAGAATTGACTTTATTCTTCATAGATCATTTTATTCATGAATGACAACACAAACACTTAGCGGTTTTGTGTTTTCATTCTCAATAGTGTGTGAACCCCTTTGAAAGTCTTGACGTTTTTTGTGATATTAATGGATGAGTGTGTGTAAATAATGAAATGAAATATGAATCTGTTTGATTTGGGGTTTTTACAAGTTGGGAGCCAATTGTCAACATTGTAGAAAATGCTTGATACATCTCACTTTTTTGTATTGTGTCTGACATATCTTAGTTTCACCTTGTGAGTTGAACTGCAGGAGTGAATGGACTTTTGATTGATATTCTAATATTTAGAGTTTCACCTGTGAACAATAGCAAGAAAATGTATGGATGGATGTAAACAATAGCTTCACTCACTCATGATAAATGGAATTAATGTATTTCATGATCTCCAAAATGTGGCCATAACAATTTAATCTATTGCTGGTTGTGTGAAGTTTCAAGCACAATTGTTTGTTGTTTTATTTGCCTCAAACGTCCATATGAAGGCAGTATATTGGTGAAATGATCATATAAAGAGGCACGAGGATCTTCTCCCTCTGATTTACATTACATGCATGTACAGGTCACACTCTGGGTGGTCCTGCGTGGGCTGTTAGCTTTTTACTGAGGTGGCATGTTTGATGTGCACCACGCTGCTAATGATACAAGGCAGGCTTCATAAATGCATAATCACCTTCATCATATGATCACTATGAATTTATCACTAAATTTTCATAATAAAGTATGTCCTTGATATGGATGAGGAGTGTAAAGACAGGTAAGGTAATTTCAAGAGGGGTGATTAGGAGTGACTCATGTAATGGAAAAAAAAACTATAGTTTCTGTCATAAATTGCAAGATATTGAATAATTGACATTGTTATTTATGTATGAATGTGGAGCCAGTGCTCACAGCTGCTCAGGGCCTTTCCTCCCAAATTCGTTTGTCAATCAACAGAACAAAGCCTTGGTTTTCACATAAAATTACATATATAGTGCTGTTTTGAATCAGTTTTATTGTATCGGCATTGTATCTAAGTTGGAAATAAATAATAACTATGCATTTTAAATGAGGGATTCTAGTATTGTATAATGTATAGTATTGTATTTTATTATGTTGCGTTTGTACCAGAGTCTGCAGATGCACCGCTAAACAAAGACAAACAAAAAATAAAGGAAATGAAGATAGTATGTTTATTGAAGAATGGGTCCAATTGTGTGTTTTTATCTGAAAATGTAAATACGGAACACAAATTTGTCCGAGTAAAAGTTGCAGCTCTACATTCAGAGTTAATATCAGCAATAAACAAATGTATTACCTCTACCAAAAGACCTACTCCACGACTCCCACTGATGTTTTCTGTTGTTGTGTCCTTGGGCAAGACACTTAACCCCACTTTGCCTGAAGCCCCCGCTTAAAGATCAAAGCTCCTGTGGACTCACCACCTGCAGGAGGATCAGTGAGGGGCTGGTGCTGTGTGAACTGGATGCAGCTCTGCCAAACTGCCAAATGTACAAAATGAGGTAGGGCTGCACAATATTGTAAATTAGTGCCATATTCGATATGAGTGTTTAGTATTGTCATAACAATATGTTTGCGATATTTTTTTCTTTCACCTAAAATTGCAATCAGCATTGAAACGCAAGAGACAAATAACAAAAACATCAATAACATTCAAATGCATATATTTTTATACTTTTCGTTTGTTTGTTGTTTTTTGTTGAATGTTGATGTGTTTTGTTGTCTTTAATGGAGGAAAAAAAGAAAAATGATCGTGCATATTTTTGATATGGATATCGCACACACCAATATCGCAATATCGATATTTTTTTGATATATCGTGCAGCCCTACCGTGAGCAATTTTATAATAAATGTTATATAACCACAGATTATCATAAATAATACAATAGCATGTGGGCCTTTTTGACACACTAACAAATCAAACAATAGAAAATCAATGACGGTTTGATTTTCAGAGAGGGTGATACAAAGCCAAGAAAAATAAGGTTGAAGCTCAGACCAACACTGTGCAAGGTTTGGAGAACGAACCAACTGTCACTGTGTGTGAATAGAGTGTTCTGACTTGGAGTGGTCACGGGCTGTCAGTGCAAGGGTGAATGTGAATGGATCTGATCTGTAGTGTGTGCACTCACTCAAACACACACAGTTCATATGTTCAACACACCTCCAGCCTCTCAAACACCACAGTTAAATTACTAAATTACATACATTTAGATGCATTCCCCCTACAACGACTAGTGCACTGAGAAGCAAAGTGAAGCTAGTTTTGTGTCTATCTAATGTGTGCGTGTCTGTGTATATTGTCAGGAAATGAAGACAGAGGCAGTGGCGATCGCACCTGTAACCTGTTAGTCCTTCCAGATCGAACAAAAGAAGAAAACGCTTTTTATGTGATTTGTATTTGTATTTGAGACGTCATCACTTCAGATATTAATGACGCATACTTAAGATAAAGATACTTGTTCTTCAGATATATATATAATTTTTGTAGTTTTACACAAAATAGGTCAGATTCTACGCTATGTAGTATGTATACTAAAACAAACTTGTTGCCTGATACATTACAGGCATTATTCAACTTGAAATGTTGCTAATGTTATTAGTTTAGTAAATTCTTCGGTGCAGATTGTAACTGTTGGCGCAGCAGCAGAGTGGTTAGCGCTCTCACTTCCCAGCAAGGTCATGGGTTCAAGTCCCATTCGAAACAGGGTCTTTCTGAGTGGAATTTGCACGTCCTCCCTGTATCTGTTTTCTCAAGCCGCAATGTTTTCTCCTGCCACTAATAAGATGTAGAAAAGGTTAAATCCTCCATCTCCGGTTGTCCTCACCAATTTGTGTAGTTTTTGTTGTCATTACAATTCCCCAAGCCGAGCCTCAATATCTGGAGGTGGGTCCTTGGTCATTTAGTGGTTTTGAAGACTGGAGCCAAAAAACAAAGTGCCGCACGAGAACAATGAAGTATACCTTAACTTTTAATTTAAGAACTCACACTCAACACCTCTCACAAGTGCTGAACAAATTCTAAAAAGGTTCCCATTCATGTATTCATGCATGTCTCTGTGAAGATGTAAGTACAGCACTTGTTCACCTCGACGATCAAAGTCCCTTAGAACAAATGCCAACCATTTTTCCGTCTGCCGCGTCCCCAAGGTGTCCTAACAATACACTAAACTCCACATCACGAAAATATTCATCCATGAGTGTAAATTATGCATACAAACTCGCTACAGGTTTAAAAAAAAAAAATGCTATGTAGATTTGCCAGTTAGGTGGTTCAGGGTGCGGAGGAAGTAAATAAATAATCCTGTTTAATAATTCATTGAAATTCATGTTGCTTTGCCTGCAGCCTTGAGAGTGCTTAGAATGCATGCTACAAGGGCCAATGCCTCTGCCGGGCGATACCATTAAAAAAGGGTTAAATCCAACACATAGAAGGACTTCACTGTATGCATTTGGTCCCATGTTGTGTGAGGATAAATGTTTTTCGGTGGTGCGGCCGTGCAGAACAGAGCTGGGACCAGAGTGGAATGACAGGTTTTCTCAGAGATCTGGGCAAAAGGCACGAGAGGCCTCTGAAGAAATGCAAAATGTATCTAAAAGTCTTTCAACAGAAAATGCCCAGCCATTCAGAGAGGGGGAAAGGAGACCGGCAGATATGTAAATTGTTATGAATTATTTTATGAATTGTGTGTTTGGGGACATTTCAATGTTAATGTGCTTTGTTTATTTTGGAGTTTTTCTTCAAGCACTATTTTTTTTTTTTTTGGTTTTTAAGGTTGTAAATCCCACTGCTGAGTTTTGGGGTTTTGTTTTTCCAGTTTTTGGCTATAATCAATTGAAAATCCCATAAATTATGTTAAGAAATAAACAAATATGCACTTTTAAGTCTTGTAAATCTTGTATTGACTCTGGATTAAAGACTTTTTTCTACAATTTAGTTTGTTTGTGGTGTGAATTCTTTGGTCAAGATTTCACACCACAACATCTTCATCTTAACATAATGTAATAAACATTTAGCAAAGTCCTATGAAAGAACCCTGGGAGTCACTATTTGACACTTTGGGCTTAGTGTGGGTGGTCCTCTCTTTTTCACTTTTCCATCTGAAAAAGCTGAAGTCAAAGAATACATCCATGTGAAAACTTGTAATGGAACCAAATTGTGTAAGACAAAGGATCTAGTTGCATAGATTTCAGAGTGGTTACCCCAGCTGTACTGCTACTTAATAATATACCGGTAAAGGTGGACTTTTATTAATCCCCGCAGGGCAATTCATCCTCTGCATTTGACCCATTCTGATGCCACTAAGGCTTACGTCAGGAGCAGTGGTCACCGTAGTAACAGCGCCCGGGAACCCATCTCCAGATGTTGATGCTCGGCTTGGT
>JAPMNZ010938646.1:0-12887 GCA_029875035.1 Pomatoschistus microps | reverse complement strand
CAGTATGTTTACAGCTGTACATTAGCAGCAGTATGTTTACATCTGTACATTAGCAGCAGTATGTTTACATCTGTACATTAGCAGCTGTATATTACACATTCTGGTATAAAAGATAAGAGATAAGGAGATTGACCATAATCTGCTTTTCTCACAGTAAAACATTAGGAACTCATACAGTAAAACTCACTGACAAACAACCACAGCTAATTCTAACAAGGTCAACAATAGTAAAACATTTCTTATTATAACTTTGTGTTGAATCAATTTTAAAGACACAAAATGCACAACATTAAAAGATAAAACTAAAAAATGAAAACCAGTTTTGGAAGACAGACATTTGGAAGTAAATGTGTTTATTAAAAGACAATATTTTCTCCCTCCCCCAAAGGAAACTGTAATGTGTCCCGATTTAGTCACTTTTTGAGTAGTGCAAACACTAGCATATTAATGACCACAGCTGTGAAGCGTCACTGCTTCACTTGGACAAACACATCCTCTTCTCATATCAGCAGTAAATATTTTTATATCATGTATAATGTAAATGTTTTTTGCATATTCAGGTGTTTTCAATAGTTTGGTGTTTTTCTTTTTTTTCTCAATTAAATACCAGTCTGTTGTCACGTGCAGTGAGAGGAAGGACCCAAAATACAGGAATGCAAAACAATGATCTAATATATATATATAGATAAAAAATTATGTCCAATTCAAAATCCACAGGTGAAACACATCAGGAAGTCAATCTAAAACAGGGAAAATAAGTCAAAATAGTAAATTAACACAAAATCCACAGCATGACATCCATTGCTGTAGCTTTGTCTGTCTAATGCAGATTATATATACGTATTATAGGTAACAGGTAAAGACAATTTACTTATTTATTATTTGAACCCATGCCTTGTTGTATTTGAGTTTCTTTGTAAACACAGGTGTCATCAGTGTTTATCTGTAAATAGAAAATACAAATATGAGAGCTCTGTTTAAGCTGCAGTTGAAAAATGTCTGGGCGTGAGTGTGTTTCATCTTAAGGTTGTACCAGTCATAGTTTTTGACGTCTGAGAAATGCACCAAACCTGTTTATCGTTGGTCAAGTCCTCAGGAACAAAGTGCTGTAAATCAGAGCTGTCTCTGTTTACAAAGAGGGCTACTGTTTCATAGATTGGACTATCTAAAATTTTTTTTGTCATGTACATGTATATTATGCCCAAAATGTACATATTTAATTCCTTGATATATTTTACAAATATTATTAAAAAAAAAATCCTCAAAAAATGCAATTAAAAACAAACTAAATGTATTAGTATGATTGCCAATCGCAGCATAGGATACTTGAGTCTGTGTGGAAAAAAAATTGCCACATTATTGATGTCTCTCTCGATTTTAAACTCTAATTGTATCAATCTTATCAAATGTAATCTATGTTTATATTCCCTAACCTTCATCATTTGCACTTAGAGAAAACTCCAGAAATTGAAGTCAATGTTCTTCGCTATAGCGTTCTGAAATGAAAACTATAATCTCTCTCTCAAACCAACACAACGTTGCAAATTTAACATTTATTTTTACATTTGAAGGGAATAATTGAATGAGGATATCTACATGAATCAATACATAATTTTTTTCTGACCTACTTTGAATAGACTGGAACGAATTATGCTCATCATTAATGTTATATATGACCATATTACTTTGCCATATTTAGCATAATGATTACCCTTAGTTGAAATGCAATAACATGCTCCACAAAGCTTTGTTCAATAGATTTAATTCTGAGCCCTCCCTGAGACACAGCAGACAAGTTCTCCTTGAATTCACCCACATAATGTCTGTAACAACGCGCTTTAGTCTGGGAATCACATCCGCAGCGTCTAGACTGATCAATAGTGTGGACCTGAAGCAGCTCGGACCCTGATGCCCACATCACCCTTTAGCTTCAAGTGTTTCCTCAACAACTTCTCTCCAAACTCCATGTGAATAATGTTTACAGCAAGGTCCAGTTTCACTATATTTATTAATTTATTATACATTTATCACCTTAAAGATCGGTGGTACCAAATCGCTTCTGCGTGTGCACCAGTCAGGGAGCGAGAACCCCTTGTTTCTAAGCGCTAAATATATTTCATCTACCCCACTCATGAAACATTTTGGGTCAGTATTTAGGCTTTTTGGAATATCAATATCTCCATTGTTTTTATTTGTTGTAGGTTTGTTTATAACTCATCTGATTCCAATCTTTAATTTATTTTTTTAACTTTATGTAGGTTTTTTAATATAATTCTGAGCAAAGTTAATACCTGCTGTCTTGAGTTAAAATTAGCTCAACATTTTTTACAACATGCCAAAGAAGCCCATATTCATCTAGCCATGTTTGAGAGTTTGGGAAATCATTCAAAGTACTCCCTGTAATACCCTCATTTACCCAATGACAAAAACGATATGCAGGGATGTGTCAAAATCCTCAACCTATCTATGGCTGAAGGTTCACTTTTGACAATGAGGGCACTTGAGTGAGGCTTTGTAGTTTGAACGAGGTCAGAAGGAGGCCGTTTACAAACCATCTCTGAGACAGACCCTGAACTACACGGAGGACTTCCAGCTTTCTCCTACTCTCTCCAGTAAATAGAGAGCTCTGCCTTTTGGCTCAGCTCCCTCTTCATCACAACGGTCTGATCCAGCGAGCGTATCACTGCGCACGCTGCACCGATCCATCTGTCAATCTCACGCTCCATCCTTCCCTCACTCCTGAACAAGACCCGAGATACTTGAACTCCTCCACTTGAGGAAGGACCTCTGCACCCACCTGGAGAGGGCAAGGCACCTTTTTACGGTTGGGCACCATCGCCTCAGATTTGGAAGTGCAGATTTTTATTCCAGCTGTTTCACACTTGGCTTCAAACCACTTCAAATACAACATTCTCATGTCAACACAAAAGAGGAAAGTTTTCACAATGTGCTGGAATCATACAGGTCACCCAGTCTTTGCAGAGCAGACTAATGCTTCAACCAAAACACCAACCTCTAGTGTAAACATTAGAAACTGACATTTCCCCACTGTGGGATGAATAAAGGATCTCTGAATCTGAAAAAAGCCTCTCCCTCCTCAGTTTACCCGTACTAATTTTTGTTTTGTTTTTATATAAACTCATTGGGCTCTTCATCATTGTGCCTTTACAATACAGAACATCTGTGATTTGGTCATGAAATCTTGCCGATATATATATACTTTTTTGCAAAAATGGCGATCATGCAAAGAAATCCACAATGATTAAACAGAAGAATTAAGCTAATCTACTTATTATGACTTTGGCATCACATCAGTAATAAAATAAGTTTTACATGTTTCACTTTCACTTTTATTGTAAATGAAAGAAATCTCATTAAGGCCACAAATGTTACATTTTTCACATTTTTGAATTCATGACTTGCTTGTTGCGCCTTCTCATTTAATGAGAACACATTATGGTGTGTTTGTCCATTATCCTGTCCACAATATCAGCGCTTCTTGATTTCCAGACATACGGGAGTTCTTTGTTTATATTTACTCAGTGGGATGTGGAAGTCATAATGTGCAGATTTCTAATGAGCCGAGTGTCTCTGCACCTCAATTTGTGCAGATCTTGGAATTACACTTTTTTTGAGAGAATAAGGAGCGAAATCACTTCTGAAAATAGGCAGCGTTCGTCAAAGATGTGTCACAAACTTGTATTGATGTTGATTCAAAATATGCGCTATTAATAGTGTCGCTTTTTGTTTAAGTGGATTAAAACATTTCTGTGTAACGTGTGTCATTGAGTGAAAGTGTGACTGATTCTAACTAGAGGTGGAATGCAAAAAAGAATCTCTCAACCGCTCAATCATCCACATCAGGATATATATATATGAATAATGTGTGTCATTTTAACGATAGCAAGCTTTTATACTTTTATTTTATTACTGGCTTCTTTTATTTATTCATTCGGAATGCCTTTGATGAACATACATTGAATTTTGACTTCAGAAACTCCATAGCGCCATAAAAAGCATAAAACTGCTTCAATAGACACTAAAAACCGGACAAAAATCTGCTGATCTCATGACAACACAAGATTGTCACTGGATTAGATCTCTTTACACCTGAAATATCTCACATCTTTAACTTGCCATAATCAAATTTCATGACTGACAAATGTCCTCATATTCTCCCTCTCTCTTGTTCTGCCAGAGCATCGTGGCGAAGCATGGCTCACAGTTCCGAGGGAATTCTCAGCACGATGCACTGGAGTTCCTGCTCTGGCTCCTGGACAGTGTTCACGAAGACGCCATTCCCAGCCACAACAACAACAACAGCAGCAGCAGCAGCAGTGCGACCAAGGCCAAAAACAACCCAAAGGTAAGCAACTGTTGACGGCGTGGAACTGAGAGTAAATATTCATTATTCTCTTGCTCTCTGTATTATCTCGATGAGAGTTTGATGAGTAGAAACAATATTTTGGTCAAATAAACATGAACGTTATAAATATTTCCACCTATGATCATGAGATTAATCCGACCTTTGCTGTAGGTTCTCCGTCAGCTGAGGTCCAACTGTTTTAGTTTACATTGAGTTGTATGGGGAAAGTAGTGAAAATGATAACAGAAGTGGTAGTGAATAATGTAATCTTTTTTTGTCTGCAGTAGCGCGGGAAACCCCAGAGCCCATGGGTGTTTCAGCTGTAAGATAATAAGAGATCCTTTATTCGTCCCACAGTGGGAAATTTCAGTGTTGCATCACAGAACAATAGCACACAGCACAAGATAAGTGAACAATGACTATACTAATTATAATAAAACAAAATCTCTAGCATAAGTATAAAATCTCTATCTTGAACATAATAAAGAAGTGTATATTTTACATTTGGAAAAATAAGAGGCAAGTATAAAGTACTGTTTATTCTAGTGTGTATCTGTATGTTAGCAGCAGTATGTTAGCATCTGTGCATTAGCAGCATGGGGCTCTGGGACGCAATAAAGTGATTGTGACACACGTGGATCTATATTGAACATTCTGATATTAGTTAAAGGTACTCTGTGTAATATTTTAAGTTGCTCCTAATGAAAAAAACATGTTAATCAATAACAAAGGTGATCTATTAAAGAATATTTTGTATTTATTTATCCGGTCGGTGTCCAACAAAATACAAAAAGCACAAACATTTAACATTCACAAAAGGACATATTCACAAACCGAAAGGGTTTAGGCTGAAGTTATACACTTGTTACGCCTATCCCTATTCACAAAAAGCAAAAGCAAATACAAGATGTAGCAAGAAATCACACTGAGCTCGAGCTTCAGAGATGAAAGAAAAAAAAAAAAAAAAAGAATATATATATAAAAAAGAAGAAAATTATGATAACAAAATAAAAAAACAAAATATATATACACATTATATTTACATATATAGACATATATCACACACATATACATATATATATATATATATACACACATGTTATATAAATATTTTGGGTGTTTTTATTCTAGAGTGATATATTTTTCTATGACTTTGGTCTTGAACGTTTTTTTAAAAGTGTAGATTGAGCTAGAACATTTTAAAGAGTCATCTAAGCTATTCCAAAGTTGAACCCCCCTGATAGAAACACATCTGTTCTTTCGACTAGTTCTCGCATTAGCTTTCTGAAAAACATTTGAACCTCCATTTACCTCCATCATGTTTTTGAAGGGGCTGGTGCTAAGTGTACTGGGTGCAGCTCTGACTGTCACCCCCCCCCCCCCGACCCAGAAATGGATTAAGGGGAAGAAGATGGATGGATGGATGGATGGATGGATGTTTTTGACTTGTTGTCATAGGCTTAGAAATTGACTTATAAATGTACATGTGGCTGGAGGACTCTCTGTGTCAATGCGCCATCTTGAAATACAGAGGTTGATAAGGGACAAAAAGGAGTTTGAGCAGGAGTTCGGGACCACTGTCAAAGACCACATTTGTCTTGTGAAGCTACCGTAGTACCGTAAATTACAATATATGATCTCAATGCTAGATGGGAGTAAAAACTACACAGTGTACCTTTAAGGACATTGCACTTGTACGCATGACATGTGAGATCAGGTTGGCAGCGTTCATTAGTCCTCATTGTTTGTTGTACAGTCTGACAGCAGCAGGAAGGAAAGACCTAGTAATAATCTATCCAGTTATTATCATAGATCCATGGTGTGGACATAGCTCTGGCTCTCTGCTTTGACTTGGAACCTGCCAATGGATAAAGCGGAAGAAATGTATTCAGCGTCCGGAAAGCAAATCACTCTTTTATGTTGAGTGCGTACTTTTCCAGATTGCTTGGTTAGGACAAATGAAAGAATGAAGATAATTGGCATCACTACATAACCGTTTATTACCATCAGAGCTTGTACAGTTGTAATTCATTCCATCTCATTTGCTCTCAATGGCTTTAAGGTATATGTTTGTCATTGTTCACTTGCTTCAATGACAGATGTTCACATAGCCTCATTGACCTTGTAGTGTGTTGTCATATTGAAGCAGATGGAGTTCAAACGTGTCCTCAGCTCGTATCTGTCTGCGTGAGCGGTGAGAGGCTCTTCGCTATCATAACCTTGTTTCTGGACTGGAGCCAGTTCTGGAGGTGGAAAGAGAGGAGGGGGGATTGAAGGGCACACGATCATGACTGAACTGATGACTTTTATCACTACGAGAGTTTGACATAGACGCCCACACACTGACACAGACTGTAAAATAGGCTTTTGATAGATGCACTTATTAGACCGGCACGGAAAAGCTGTTGGGTGTCAAGTTCAAGACGGATTAGCGAGAGAAGCATGAGCCAATGACAGGATGGCAATTTTTAAATATGACGTTGAAATGTTTGCCCTAGAGTGTGATATTAGTCTTGGAATGTGTTCTTTTATTTATCAAATTTTGTATATTGAAGAAATCCAATACATTAAATATGACTATTAATAATAAGATCAATATTAAAGATTAAATCGTAAGATTAAACAAACTTACTATTAACTTACTACTTTACTATTAATTGTAAGATTTGTCTAAGAGCCAGACACAGTCATTAAAAGAGCCACATCTGCTCCCGAGCCATAGGTTCCTGACCCCTAATGTAACACAACCATAGACACATTGCACTGCCATATTGCAAAATCTACTTAGGAAAGTGTATTGCTCAAAATACCTGCACTCAAAAGATAAGAAAAAAGCTATTTGTGGATTGGTTGAGTTTTGAAAAAAGTCAGTGTATCGTATTTACACTGAATTGTATTATTATCACTCTGAAAAGTGTCTCCATTATCAGTAGAGTTCCAACCGGTAAAAACTTGACAATAAAGTAGACTCCACTTCTTCAGCCGTTGCCTGATAAAAGTGTTATCTGCTTTGTTAAAGTCACAGCGTGAGCCCACAATATCTCGAGTGAGACGATAATTAAAGTCACACCGAAGGGCACAGAGTCGAGCGGAAATCTGATCTCTGAGTTTGAAAGAGGAAAGTGACTTTGATTGCTCTGTCTCTGCGACATTATGCTGAGCTGACACAAACCCAACTGTCCCATTGTTTTCAACAGAGATCTTTGCTGGAATCACATCAACTACTTTTATTTGGGCTGATCAGTAGCACATGAACCATAATCTTACATTTTATCTAACATCCAAATATTTGACTTTTAGTTAATTTTAACTTTGAAATTAACTAGGAGTTAGTTTCTAATATATGTAAATGTTACAGAATACCTTTTAATGCAGGTTTGTAAGTATTCAATAACTCAATACGTTTGTGAAGTATTCTCCCCGACACTGCCTATTGGTTACATCCCTTTAGGGACAAGACCCAAGAACTCATATTATTATTATTTATTGAGTCATAGATTTCTCTTTCCATTCTCTGTGGCTTGCTACAATGTGGTTTCTCATTCTATTATACAAATGAAACAATTCACCCTAAAAACGAATTATTAATAGACATTAAAGTTACCTAACCTTCAAACCACAATAAAGTAATGTAATCCATTTAACTAGTTCGTGGCTCTATCACTAGTTTTTAAATGAATGCATTTGTGGCTCCTGGCACATCTTTAGATCAGCTTTTATAAACAGAAAAATGAGAGGACCCCCTCTCGCCAATCAGCTCCCAGACCAAAGCGTCAAATAGTGCCTCATAGGGTTCTTTTAAACATGCAAAAGAAAACATATTTTTTAAGACAGCCTGGTGTGGCTTGATTTTTTCATGAGAAACAAAATAGATCTTTAAATTACAAATTCATATTGACTTAATTGGCTTTTGTTTGTGCATGAGAGACAATGTGGAGGGTAAATAACACCAGTATATGTGAACTACAGGACTAGTCCTAGCTCTAAATCCCTTCATTGAACTGGTTGGCCGTGACTCACTGGGAATGCAGTCTTCCGTACCACAGCGCTCCAGTGTAACCAGTTGGCTGACTTTCCTCTGCGAGTGATTACGTAAGAGTTGACATTGTGAGTGCACATAAAGCACCTCAGTCATGTTAATCCTGACCACACCGGGAGCTGCGCGACTCGCTCCATTGGCGTCACTTCAGCGGCATTCCTCAGCCCTCACGAGATCTGAGCCAGCCATGGATCTGTGCACAATTACACTTGCTGTTGTTCTCTGAGGTAATGGTGATGTAGTAGTAGTAGTGGTAGTAGCAGTGGTAGTAGTAGTACCACTACTACAACACAACACTACTTGTTGTAGTGTTGAGTTTGTCTCTTCAGCTATTCAGATTTTCCCCAAAGAGTCTACACACTCACTTTTAATGCGCTACCCTACTAAAACCACAAAAAATATCTACGTAATAAAATCCATGTACCTATAGTTCCCAACAGTTTGGATCTATCACTAGTTTTCACATGCATGTACTTTTGGCCTCTGTCACATCCTAAGATTAGCTCTTCTAGTGGAAAGAGAGTTCAGCCAATCAGCTCTGAGTATGTAAATGCGAATATGTTTTCTATTGAGATGAAGACAGTATGTTGTGGTCTAATTTGTCGATAAAATGTCATGCAAGTATTTCTGTTGGAACAAATAACAAGTACTTTTCAAACAATAGCAAGTTCGGAACTGTAGCTTTAATGATGGTGGCTTTGGATTGAATCGTTAATTAATTGATGTAGTTTTAGCGTATCAATGTTTTAAATGGGCGGATTAAAGCATAAAGCAATATTTGATAAGCTTGAGCTTTATGTTTTTATTTGCTGTTTTGCGATTTATTTCAAGGACTGGAATAGGACAGAGTGTATTAAAAGACCAGAGTAATCTCACGGATAGTTTTTATCCTTCGTCCCATTGACGCTTTGTACTAACATCATTACTTTTTTGTAAGATAGAAATCATTTGAGCTTGTGCTGGAGCCACTTAGGAACCCCTCTTGGTTTAATGAATTGATAGACAGCCTTGAATTTCTTTACTCCAGTCGTCAATGGATACGTCTATTTAGAGTTTTTCTTTTTTTTATGGATCAATATGTACGGCAACATCAGGAAGGAGAGAGGAGCTGTATTTTTCAGTGGTGTAATCATATGTCAAAGAGAAATTTGTCTAGCTAGTTCTATTTGGATTTGATATTGATAGAAGTAATCCTATAATAATCCTATTCTACTATTCTACAAACTGGAGTCACATATATCTACACTTTAGAATTCCAATGTGACACTTGTTGTTTCTCTTTGTGCCGCACTTATCAAAAAACGTGAGAGATTTGAACATCTATTTTCTGAAGACATTTCCCCAGTGCTGAGCGATGGTGTTATTCACTTGGACTGGGTCAGATAATCCCACAGTACTATCCGCTTCACTCTAATAGGATTTACCCAGGTGGGGGTAAGAGAAAGTTTGGACAAAAAGCTCAAAATAAATCTGTGTATTCGCTCTCTTTCTTGTCATGGATAATTCACCTAAGCTTGTTGGAATGTCTTTTAAAACTCCCCAACCTGATGTAATGCCTCCATCTGTCGCTGAAGACGAATGGGTCCAAATTCTTAAAAAAATGGTTTTGTATCTTTCTCTGTTTCCACACAAATCATGGCCCATGGCTGTCGACATCCCCCGCTCAGAGGTCCACTTCAAGGACTTTTCGACTAACAAACATTTTACAGTCTATCAAAATCAAATTGAATGTCAATGATTATTTTCTTTATTTGAGAGATCTACTTTATGTCTGTTGTTTGGACCAGTGCATTATGCAAGAGCACACACAGCGGCTAAAGTCTGTGGATCATATTGATGTAATATATTGAGTTTGAACGCAGAAGAATCATCTGTGGAGAAAGACTCCCGCTGCAGCTCGCACATTTTCATCACTTATAATGTACGAATATCAGGAAAAGTGAAACAAAGACATGTGGGAGATCATGTCTGTATGTGAGCAGACTTTAGACATTAAAGCTGGGGTACCTAACTTTCAAACCAAACAAAAATGAAATGACACCGTATTCAAATCCTAAATCAAACTAAGTTACTCCAGTTTGGATTTAAGATAAGATAAGATAAAATTTACATAATTATTACTAGTTTTCTTGGCCTCTGTCACGTCTATAGATCAGCTATATTTCAGACATAACATTTAAAAAGAGAGGACCACCATAGATTAAGATTGTGATTGTAATCGTAATAATCCTATTTTAAATTGTAAACATTAGAAGTGTATGCTGATTTTTATTATACCTTACAATATTCTTTACCTCTATTTTCTGATTGATGCACCGAGCTAAAGCAATTTCCTCGTCTGTGACTTCCTGTTACTTACATGGCAATCAAAATGATTCTGATTCTGATTCGGATTAAGATTAAGAGATCCTTTATTCGTCCCACAGTGGACTGAGCAGAGCCGTTCTCAACTCAGACCGTCAAATAGAAGAAGAGGAAGAAGAAGGTCCTTTATTCGTCCCACAATGGGGAAATTTCAGTTTGATGCGTACAAATATACACATACACATCAAGGCAAGCAGCGAACATCACTTCTGCGCTCCTTTTAGGCAAAGTCTACCAACTGTCTAGCTAGCCCAAGGACACAACGGCAGCAGACATCAGTGGGAGTTGGTGAGAAGGTCTCATGGTGGGCTCGAAACCACGACCTTTGGGCTCAAAGGCCAATGCTCTACCAACTGAGCCACTGTCTCTCAGTGATTCACATGGCTTCTGTGGGTAAAGTAGTAGAAGTAAAAGATGGACGACTTTCCTTTAAAATAGCAATATGTAATCTTTTCATGAAAAGTCAGCATTAAAGGGCCCTTATCTGTCAAAAGGCATTACAAAACATGCTCTTTTTGAATATTTCTTTAACTCATAACAGTAGTACAGCCGAGATATTTGGATTTCAAAATTAGTTTTACATCCCGTAAATGTTGTTATTATTTCTCTTCGATGTCCCGCCCACAAATTTTTTTTGACAATCAGAAAGTCCGTGATCCAGGTTGCCAGAACTCATTGTGTCAAGCAAATCTCAGTGGTAAAGTACAACGAAGATTTCTATCAGGGCCTTTGTGAAAAAGGTATAGATTTGTTGTTGACAATGGTCTCAGCTGGATTCGCCTACATATCTGGCAACCCCGAGTCAGGGAGAGTGGGAGAGGTTGCAATACCACTTTTGGCCAGATGTTTACTTTACTCTTAAAATTCACCCCTTTACCACATTTTTCTTGTCTGATTTAGTTATGATCATATTTGTGTTGTATTTTAAAAGCAATGCCAGTATTTGATCATCCTCTTGTTATCGTTACTACGCTTTTGAAAGTGCACGCTCTTGCATATTTCACACAGAAATAAGTGCTGCATGGCTTCTTTACAATCTACGCCGTTGTTTTCCTACATACTGTCTCTTGAAAACACTCAGTGCAAATAGGCCAAAGCGACCCACAGGTGGACGTCCACTTCCAGAGGCTTTTATGGATCCACAACATGAATCAAATATTCAGGACATTTCTTCTCATCCATTTAATTAAACCCATGAATATTTCAAATGGCGTCCTTCCCTAAAAATAAGTCATGAACAGTTGAAAGATAACGTGGACTATGCAGAAGAACACTATAGTTATCTACGTAATACACATCTGGGTGAAATTAGGACTATTGTGATGTTGGAATCGTCCTTTATAACTTGAACATTAAAGGAGCCCATTCGTAAAGAAGTAAGAGCGACTTATTTTGATTTAACTTGATATATTTTCAGTACATAGTGGTCGATCCAAAATCATGTCTCCTAGGAAACTAATTAACTATATGAGAGCTTATCAGAGAGTGTTTGGTCCAGGGAAATCTTTGTTTTTTTTTTTCTGTGGGTGAAAAACATGCAGTCAATCAATGGGAAAATATGATTAATTGTGTGGACTTTTGCTTTGAAACCATTGGGATTATGCAGCATATATATTTTGATAGTATTTTTTGAAATCTTGTTGTTCCAGTAAATATTGGTGTATAAAAGTGGGTTTCAAAAGGATTATTTTGTATGGCGCAGAAAGGAGAATGCATGGTGTTACTTAGTGAATACATTTATTATTGATATGATTGAATGATTTACTTTTGATTCCCCTATGTATAAAATCATTTGTCCCAAAATTCTTATTTTTTGGTAGCTTCATTATCAATAAATGATTATCTTTACTTGCCCAAGAGCTTATAAAGTTAGAGACATCATGTACAATGGCTTGTTGTGAAATAATTTGTAATTGATGATGGCTTGCAGTTTACTGACTCGAGTTGGAGGTCATTAGCTTTCAGGTAATATAGTTTTACCTCAGTGGGAAGCAGCTATTTCATCTGCCTCTTATGGACCAATTGGCTCTAGATGTGTAAAATAGCATTTCTTGTGTTTAAACTGTTTCATTCTCTAATCTGTTTTGGCAAATCAACGATTTTGTAAAGTCCTCAGAG
>JAPMNZ010938641.1:0-11194 GCA_029875035.1 Pomatoschistus microps | reverse complement strand
TATTCTAAGAGCTCGGCTTTAAAGTTTGGACTTATAAAGAACCTCCAGAACAGAAAGCTCACAGCTCACAGTCCTCTTTGCAGAGCGGAGCACCTTGTTTAGAGCTGTTACTGTTTTTACATCGTGTTTGTGAAGTCTTGCAGTTGATGTCTGTGCGTGCTTGTGCAGGTGTTCGAGGAGCTGTTGCTGGACGCAGACTGGAGCGTGAACGCCGGCAGCTGGATGTGGCTGTCGTGCAGCTCCTTCTTTCAGCAGTTCTTCCACTGCTACTGTCCTGTGGGCTTCGGTCGACGCACAGATCCAAATGGAGATTACATAAGGTGTGAAGACCAATCTACAAAGCATTTGGAATCATTCATGTCTTTTTCAGAAATTATTTTGAAGATTGCTATTTTATTGTATTCTTTATTTTTTTGTATGTTCTCGCCACGACACCCCCGAATCTTGGGAGGTCAGCTCCTTTTTTATCTCAATTAATCGTCACAGGAATGAGGGAGGGGCTATACAAGACACAAAGTGATTGGAGGACAGGGAAAAGAGAAAAAAAAAGAAAAGGGAGAGAGTAAGCAAATTAGTTGAATTGCCCTAAAACACAATGAAACTAACAAAACACATAGTTAAGAGACAATGATAATAAAAATAATAATAGAAATAAAATCATGAATAATAAAATAATAAAGGTTAAAGAGTGGTGGTGTTCCTGGATATGTGTGATGAGGTATATGGTTAAGTTTTTTGAACGCAGTTTTTAAATGGTATTTTGTCTGTTTTTACCTGTTTTAACTGTGAAGCGCTTTGTGGCCTTGGTCTGTGAAAGGCGCTGTATAAATAAAGCTTACTTACTTAAGTGAGGGNAGGTATATGGTTAAGTTTTATTTTTTTGAACGCAGTTTTGAAATGGTATTTTGTCTGTTTTTACCTGCTTTAACTGTGAAGCGCTTTGTAGCCTTGGTCTGTGAAAGGCGCTGTATAAATAAAGCTTACTTACTTAAGTGAGGGTGGTGATTGGTTGAAGATTTGCTATTTTCACACCAAAAAAAACATGTTTCTTTTCTTATTTTACTCAGACGCTATCTACCCATTCTCAGAGGATTTCCCGCCAAATACATTTATGATCCTTGGAATGCACCAGAGAGCGTCCAAAAGGCAGCCAAATGCATCATTGGAGTACATTACCCCAAGCCCATGGTTCATCACGCAGAGGCCAGCCGTCTCAATATCGAGCGGATGAAACAGATTTATCAACAGCTGTCTTGCTACAGAGGCCTTGGTAAGACGCATCACACAGACAGTGATACGCCTGAACGCAGACTCTAATGTATTGGCGTTTTAACTACATAGGTTTGTTGGCAACTGTTCCATCAAATTCCAACAACAACGGTAATGGAGCCCGAGAAAATGAGACCAGCAACGGGAGAAAGAATACAGACGCGTCCCTGGATGTGTGTTACGCTGGCGAGGCCTCTCATTCTTCTGCCGCCGCAAGTGGTAAGTGCATTCTCAAGGTTAAGTCATATTATTTTTTTATAGTGTGTGTGTGTGTGTGTGTAAAAAGTATTGTTTTGTCAGGATACCGTATGCCAACCCACTCCCAGGGCGACTGGCAAAGTGGTGTCAAGATGTACTCTCCAAACGACGCACAAATGAGTGTCTCTACGCAGCAGCAAAGTGAGTGTTGCGTTTTTGTCTCTGTCGTTTCTGCCATAACTGTTGTTTTAAAATGTAATTGTCCATCTCAAAGGTTATGCAGGAGCAGGATCCAGTATGATGTGTTACAAACAGAGCTCTAAGGATACACACAGCACTATTATTCAAAAGGGTGAGTTCATTGTGTGTTTTTATCAATGTTGAAATGTTGTTTTGCATTCTAATGTGAATAATGTGTGGCTTTTGCAGGGGCCGAAGAACAGGGAAACTTTCAAATAAGTGGAAAAAGACACAGTGAAGGAGCTGGTAACAACAAGGCTTCAAAAATCCAGAGGCACTAGGTTTGTTTTATTCATTTGTTTAACTATCTAGTTCACAATGCATGCCTTTTGGGGCAATGTTCTTAAAATGAAGAAAAATGACCATTTGTTTTTCTTCTGTTTGTCTTTTTTCAGAACTTCATCCCAATGATTCTGATGATACATTCAGGAAAGGAGAGTCTAGTACTCTGGGATAATTTGGTTGATGATGTTCAGATTAAAAGTTGTTTGAATGTTGAATTTGCACATTTTCTGTTCACATACAATGTGTGTGTATATTTGGATATTGTATGTTTTTTTTGTGTAGCATAGACCAATTCTATTTTTGATATGACATGTGTTTTTCCCCAAAAGTTTTACATTATAATAAATACTTGTGAACTGTCATTTAAACAACACGTTTTTGTCAATGCAGCTATAATCCAGGATGTCCACCGGACATGGATCTAACCAGTTTTGTATCCATATCTCAGAACGTCTGAAAAAGATTCATATTCAGGACGTCTTGTCAATAATCATTTTGTATCATTCATAAACATCCAAACATGTTTCGATTTTCAAGTTTTGTGAATTTTGTGAATAATAAATGTGTTTAAGTATGAATTAAGTTTGTTTATTTAAGAGACAGCGTGTAGTTAAATTAAAGATAGCTACAGTACACCCGATTTAGCATCATGCTATTTTCCATCCAGTCTCAATGTGGCAAAGTATTGAACATGCTTCTGTTTCCTTACAAAAACAAAATCAGACATTTTACAAACTGATTTATTGCTGTGTTAAATTATGCCAGTATTACTGCATGGAAAGGAAAACAAATCCGTTAAAATAAAGTACAGTACATTTGAAAGAAGTTTCTCAAGAAGAGGTGTAACCTCAGGTGTTCATTTGTACAGCACTAAAATTGCTTTTTCTTAACTACACATTGTAAGCCCTTTAAATACATTCCATATGGTTGTTTTTGCAAATGTAACCATGGAAATACATGAGTTTGCTTAAAGGTAAATAGGATTTTTTTCCCCAGGTAGATCATCAAGACTATTGGTCCTTCTTATCGTCATTCATCCTGGAGATCAAATCACTTCCAGTGTCAGACATAAAGACACGTCAAATGTGGAGTGGGTGGGTCTTTCCTAAAATTCTGGAAAATCCTCCTTCATACCTTTAATGATTCTGCAAATATGCTGACAACAATGTTGATGAGACACATTGTAACAAATGTATTGGTCACTCCTCCACAGACTATAGAGGACCAACTGGTTATACTGGCATCGTCTTTTGCTGTTTTTGTTGCAGCAAGGCACAAGTCATGTCAAAATCTCTCTTCGACCTCACAAGGATTTCCAGGCTGTTGCTATGGACGTCATACCCACAGGAGGCCAGCTTCTGCATTCGGTACCGCACCATCTGAGTGCTCATCTGCAGAACAGCTGGAGTCTCTTTGATCTGCTCTGTGCCCAATCCAATGTCCATCATACCGTAGAACCTCTCCACCATCGTCGCCAAAGACAGCGAAAGTATGGCAGGACAGCAGATTACAATTTGTTTCAACTCCTCTTTGGAACAGTCCAGGACTTGTTTGAAAAAGGACATCACTTGGTGCATGTTCTGCAGTTGCATCTCTGCCATGGGAGCTCTGAGGCCCACACTGAGCATTTCATCATTGGTGAAGCCCTGATCTGTCAGAAAACTTAAACCGTCTCTCCAAACTGCAGCGGGCCACAGTAGGACGAGAGGGTTCTGACCTAGAAGCGTTTGCAGCCACACTCTCAGGTCACGCTCATTCCCCCCCAGTTCCAAGTATGTTTCCCTCAAGGTGTGAATGACTTCCTTATTCCTCTGCACAGGTTGACTCAAGCTCTGGGGGGCACAGGCGATCACTTTACCTATAATTTCATTGCATAAGCCAAGGCGCTGGAGGTAGGTAATGTTGGCATGTTGGTTTTCATAGTGAGACCTCATGAAGAAAGCCGCTGGGAACTTCTCGATGATCCTGATCAACTGGTCCTCACTCGCACAGACAGACATCCACAAGTTTTTCCGAGCAATGATGTCCTCTGGCCGGCTCAGAATGGCCTCAGGATGGTTTTGCATAATTGAGGCGATTACAGAAGCATGTGCGCCCATGTCTTCCAGTATTTCTGCAGTTTCACTAACATATGCGGACGTTTCAGATAATACCCAGCTTTTATACTTTCGCACCTTGCCGATGTCCAAAGAGAGTTTGTAGAGTGCCTCAATCGTGTCCTGGTTTTCTAGTCTGTTGTTGGTGGAGGTGACTTTAGAAAAAGGTGCCACGTTGGTAAAAGGCAATTTTATCCTCTGGCAGGATAAAAGTGCACAATTACTGCCAAAAGAGGAGGCCATGACACGCAGCATTGTGACCAGCGGCAGTGTGTCTGTTAGGAAATACAGAAAGAGAAGGTTCTATAATAAATATACAATATACAATCAACAGCAATATTAATAACATTGATTTCTTTATTCTATTCTCAAATATGCTTGATATTTCATTATTCATTTGCTGCTATTATTGATACAGTGTGTATGACCACAGCTGTCCTGAGATAGACGGAAGCAAGGGTGAATTCTGCAACACAGAACCCCTGACCACCCCAATCATCATGCACACACCAGATCAAACATGTTTTTGACCAAGGGTTTAACATTACAATAGCTAATTTATTGTAATTTTAAATATATGTCTTCAATGACTGCATTTTTCTTCTTCTATCTTTTTATTAGGACATTTTAATGTACATCAATATAACTTTGGCATGTGTCTTGTCCCTTGTGAACTGTAACACAATACTTTCTGCTTTAACATAAACACTGAGATATTAAACAATAATAGAGTGGTTACACTGATATTGAATTGAAGTCTGATTTAAACAAATCGTTTCCAGGATTCTCAAAGTTTGTCAAATGTCTCCAATTCAAGTTTCATGAAACATGTGAGCCATTATATAAATCATAAATTGTATGGATATTATCAAACCAGTCATCCAGTGAAGGGACAGTGTCGAATGAGCCATCTCCTTATAATATTCTTCTACAGAGTATATGGTAAACAATTGTTTTCATATATCCTGCTCTGTTCCTTGGTTTTTATGTTCCACCAAGGAGCAGTGTTGTAAAATTGTGCAGTACACACTGCATATGTGTAAACTCTGTTGTTATCAACACAACACAGGAGAACAACGTGTACTGAATGCACTATGTGATGTACATGATGTACGGTACATAGGACTGCGTTGAAAATGTTGGAGAGGAAACAGACTATTAAATCACTCAGCCTGAGTGGACACAGAACTTAAGTATAGGTACTGCATAGGGCTAAGCACGCATATGCATTCAATATAAAGACATAAAAATCGTTTTACCAGCTGCGCTGTCCCACCGCTCTGCGTTCCATTGACCACACCCACCCTTGGCTTGTCAGAGAGGGGCGGGGCTTAGACAGACGGACGTGATCGTGCACTTTAGACTTATTATTATAGATCCATTGGTGCATGTGATGGAATAATATCCATTCTGTGATGGAACCATCAGCCATGGATCTGTTAAAACCATATCAACGAGCCGCACATGTGATGCCGTATCTTATGACATTAACAGTACAGAAATAGCATTTAATAGCAAAATCCATAATGTGACATAATAATTAGTCATTTTGGGGTACCTGTTATATTATTTATCACGGGGAATTAAATAGAAGTCCAAATTTAAGGGTTTATCATACAGACAGACAGTTTTGTTAATTCATTTTTGATATACCTTTATCCACAAGAGGTCACTCTCACATTAAGAAAGCTCTCTCATAAAAACCCAAAAGTAAGTCGTGCATAAAAGGTCAGCTGTGGAATATTTGTTGTTGACTTTCCTTTTATTTCCTTTATATATTTTTTGCACTTTCTTTTTGTTTGACTTTTTTTGTTTGACTTTGTTTTGTTTTTTGTTTTTTTATTGTGACGTTGTGGTGTTAAAATGGTCTCCTGTTTCCACATACACAAAATGAAAATTGTGTTAAATTCCCGCAAATAATCTTAACATGACTCTTGTTAGCGTTTTTTCTTCCCCTTTATCCATTTGTGGGTCAGGGGGGTGGCAATCAGAGCTGCACCCTCAAAGCACCAGCTGATCCTCCTGCAGGTGCAAAGTTCAGGCAAAGTTGGGTAAAGTGTTCTGCCCAGGGACACAACAACAGCGGACATCAGAAGAAGCAGGTGACATGGGTCGTGGGGGGAACGTTTCGAATAGAATATATAAGAGAGACCATATTAATCTATACTATTAATGTATATGCAAGTTTTTCAAAATCATTTTAAGTGGAATGATTGGGGTAATGGGGGAGTTTTGGGTCTTACAAAAATGAGACCTGCACTGGACGGATGTAGATACCTCTATGTTTTCTCTATGTTTCTGCTTTAAGGTTTACTGTACATAGTCTCATATCAGTGGATCTGTTGAAATAGCTGTTTGGCCTGTGCATGTGTGAGTGTGTGTTACAGCCATAGATCATATTCATTACAATATTAGTTAAAACATTATTTCATGAAAGCCATGACGATGAGTATGCGGGTACAGCCATTTGAGCCTGCTTGCAATTTTTATAACTAATTTCTTTCTTAAGTTTTCGCATTTCTAAACTTTACCGGAAATGTTGTAGAAATCCACCCATTACTATTTATCTTGCCAACATCCCAGATAGATGTCAATGTGTCTAGAATTCTTTGTGTAGCTACAAACAAGAGGTATTTATAGTCTTGGTAATTTGTTGTTTCACTTTGGTGATGGACACAGTTGTTCCCCATGTGCCCTGATGACTGGGACCACCTGCTGTCTTAATGTGCTGTAAAAGCATGCTTCAGTAGACCCCAGTCACGAAGAACATTACCATCGGCATTCATTTCTATTTAGTTGTCCACTAAATCTAGGCCCATAATTAGCTATATTATCCTTCACATGCAAAATGACTTCCCTGATATAGACCACCTAATCTTTCACATAGGCTACAGTACATGTTAGAAGGATCACATCATTATCTTTGTCCATATAGATTCCGTGTGGGACTTAAGTCGGGATTCTCAGACACTGCATGACACCTGTCTGCCCGTGTTAACCCCAAAATGGATTAGTTTTTGTCTTGACAATAGACTAATTCAATAAACACATTCAAATTTCTTCAACAAGCTTATTTTCCCCTTGCTTTTAACCCAAGAGTTTGGGAAGTTTTAAAAAGATAGTTAAACAGCGTATTAATGTGTATAGTGTAATTAAAATCAGTATTAAAACCCAAGACAGTTTCAGCTCTTTGTGTGATGAAAAAATCTTAATAACTTTTTCCCATTTAAGCCCAGTCCAGTTTTGTGTTTAATAGCATAGCGTCTCCTTAGCAATACAATTTCTTTATTTTCTTGACTTCACTTCTGTTTTTTGAACAAAATATAAGAAACGTTGTATTTGTAGTTTGGCCTTTCAACCTGGATGTATCAAAAATATGTCTTCATCGAGAATGATTGAGAAGCGGTAGTACAGAGCAAGGAACAGTTTCTAAGGTTTTAGAATGTGGGTTAGAAAAGGACACGTGTTTGAGTGCATCTGTTGTGTCTCTGAAATAGTCTGTCAGCCTGTAAATACAAAGGAATGAGGAGCAACAGGGTCCGGGGAGAAGTCTGTGTGAAAGGACTTGATGATGGAGAAAATAGACCTTCCATCTGTCTGCTTCTGACCTTTCCTAGACATTGGTCACATGGTCCTAAAAGGCGTTTAAAAAGGCGGTGCGTGCAGATCACAGTTTGTATTTTAGTGAGGAGTGAGAAGTCACTGTTGTCTTCAGCTGCTGTCGGTGAACGTCCAACATGTCACACACTGAGGAGCTTGTAGAAGAGTACGAACAAGAAGAAGACGAGGTGAACGAGGAGGACGAACAACAAGATGAAGTGGAGGAGGATGACAATGTTGAAGAAGAGGTTGAGGATGAACCAGTGAAAAAAGATGAGGGAGAGCAGGAGGAAGACTCGAAGCGGCGACACAAAACAACCTACATACCAAATATTGCTCCTCCCAAGCTCCCAGAGGGTGAGAAGGTGGATTTTGATGATCTCCATCGTAAGAGGCTGGAGAAAGACTTCAATGACCTTCAGACACTGATAGAACTACACTTCTCCACACGACAAAAAGAAGAAGAGGACATTGTGGCACTGCGTAGCCGCATCGAGCGTCGACGTGCTGATCGTGCAGAACAGCAACGTGTCCGTGCAGAGCAAGAACGAGAACGCCAGACACGCTTGGCTGAAGAGAAGACTCGGCGTGAAGAAGAGGCTGCAAAGCTGCGAGCAGAGGAAGAGGCCAAGAAGAAAAAGATTTACACCAACAAGTCATTTGGTGGCTATCTCCAGAAAGTGGACCAGAAGAAAGGCAAAAAGCTTACTGCACGTGAGGAAAAGAAGAAGGCCTTGTTAGAGCGACGCAAGCCACTGAACATAGACCACCTGAATCAGGAAAAGCTGGTGGAGAAGGCCCAGGATCTGTGGACGTGGCTCCATCAGCTTCATGCAGAGAAGTTTGAATTAGCCGAGAAACTCAAGCGGCAGAAGTACGACATTCACGTTCTGCGGAACAGAGTAAGCGATCATCAAAGAGGCTCCAAAACATCCAAGACCACTCGAGGGGCCAAAGGAAAATGTGGCTCTTGGAAGTGAGAAAAAGACAGTCGTGTGTTTTTGGCCATTATTGCAGTGCACAGTTAAAGCCTGTTATCACAAAAGCTGGGTCGCTGTACGTCGCTGTCTCCAGCACATCTCACTGTTCCCATGTTTCAAATCCTTCTAATTCTTGTGTGTTACTACTATGTGTACAAAATCTACATGAATTGTTTAATTCCTGTTTATTATCACACAAGTTTGTTCAGCATTTGCAGTAGAAGTATATCTTTAAATCAATTAAAGGATTATATTTTTCTCTCATTTTCATCTTTGGGTTATGTTTATATATATTTGGCCACTGTACACTTCAAACATGTGTCTATAGGACAGGGATACTCACTAACCTTTCTTTGATGGTTGACTTGTCAAGGACCACATTTTAAGTATTTAATTTGATATATTTTTTTAATTGATCATATCATTTACATTATTATACAGCATAAATCAAAATGTGAAATTCATGTTTTATTTGATTATATATAGATGTATTTTTTATGATTCCCATTCAGTCACTGATAGTTAATAATAGATCAATGATTTCTATCTTTTCCCCCAAGTCTCCTTTATGCAGACTGTTAGATGAACACAGGGTGTTTTCTTTTTATTATCAGTGACTGTGGATGAACTTGGATGAAAAGGATTATCTCAGTTACATTGGAAATTGGGGACCAGATGGCTTTTTACTTTATGTATGCACAGACTACAGCAATAACATGATGCTATGCGGCTGTAAAAGAGACAAATGCCCCGTCATAAGCACTAAATCTAATTTATATCTCCAGCTTGCACCAAGTCCCAGCTTTATTTGGAGGACACTGAAGATAAGCCTGCAGCGCAGTGTCCCTGGGCAAGTGTCCAATGGAGCTACTGCACACTGGCGTTCACATCACCATTGGCCATCCTCCTATGCAGAAAAGACCTGGAAACAGCTGCTCCTGAGAATACACCTTGAATTAAAAGAATCTCTCTTGGTCCCACAGTGGGGACATTTCAGTATTACAGCGCACATTACAGAACAGCAGGAATAAAAGAAGCACTAAAAGCAAAATAGATAAGAAAATGTCACAAGGTTTAAAAGATCATGTCGCGCTGCATATATTATGGAAGTGGGAGAGTTGAGAGAAAAGGATAGGTCAAGAATTATAGAAGAGGAATAAAAAGTAGTCACATGCAGTGATGAACGGCCCTTTCTAAACTGTGCCACTATACAAACAAACCGCAGTAGTAACAGTGATTCTTATTTTTTTCCTGCCACCACTATTTCTTCATGAATTCACGTTAGATTTCATGTGAAGAAACCAAATTAAAATGGTAAGTAACAAGGGGATAGTCTTGGTTTCCACCTCAACAGGCCATGCCCCAGTGATGCGTTATGTGTTTTTATTGCCTGGGCACTACAGGAGGAGACTAGTACAGCTAATAATGGCACATTTACAGTAATGTTGATTAAGTTTATTGATGTGTATAGTCCCTATCCAAATAAACTATAACAATAATATAGAGTAAAATAGACCTACTGTCCATATTTTTTAGTGGAACAACCAGAGGAAATCTACGCAGACACAGGGAGAACATGCAAACTCCACATAGAAAGCCCTGTCTGAAGGTGGACTCAAACCCATGACTTCTTGCTTTGAGGCATGAGCGCTACTCATGCAGCCACTCTGGCAATATTAAGACGAGATGCAGATAGAAAATTCCCAATAACAGCTATGGCTCTCCATCCTCATCTATATGAAGAGCACGTTATATCATTCACATTATAATTTACAATAACTGAATGAGAATTATCTTGCAGTGACACTTTATCAAGTCCTAGGTCAGAGTTGAAAGGAGGCCTATAGGAACTGTCAATCATGTGTTCCCATTAGTCCGCTGAGAATTAATGAGCAGACCTCAGGATGACTCTGCAGCTGTTGCCATGATTTCTCTTCAGGCATAAATACAAACCCCTGGTGTATCAATCCATGTTGCATAAGCTTTTAGCACTATAATGGCATACTTAAAATCCCTCAGTCTCTATGGAAACCTATTGGCTTTAACATTTTGTCTTGGCTTTGAGAAGTGATGAGATGAGCTCAAAATGCATCTAATTGGCATTCAATGTGAAGATGCATTGTAAGTGTAGACATATGGATACATCCCTGTAATCCCTATTCTTCCACATGCACAGACAGTTTACGGTCGTCATCGCAGTGATGTGATAATGACATCTAGTGGACATTTGAAGGAGACCACATAACTTCTTCAACCATTTCTGCAAAAAAAGGAAGAGGGAAAAAAAGACTAAGCAATAACAACAACAACAACAACAACAACAACAATGCAATCTAAGGATTATTTGCCAAAATTGAACAATAAAACACAAGAATTTAGCCAAATTGAGACTCACCTTCCTGATAATAATATTTTCATTTATTTATATTGTATATTACTGTTATAGAAATCTTTTAGTGAAGCAATTTGAATTAACATAAAATAGTTATGAGAATAAGTTATTAACTAATAGTCCACTCTGGATTC